>CATOTT010000014.1:5000-7500 GCA_951813785.1 Criorhina ranunculi
AGTAAATGAGAAGTAAGTACTTTGAAAAAATAATCATTAATATATATATGATGTATTTGTGAAAGGAGTTTACTTTTTTGAATAAATTACGTATAATTATATTTTTTTCGTAATTTGTCAATGTTATAAAGTAACTTTTAACCTTTGTGAAATATATTTTCTTATTTCTCTTTTCCCTTTGGATTGTCAAGAATAATCTCATATTGGAATTAACATATGTAATTACGGTTACGGTTTTTTCTTTAAAAATGATGATATGAGTCGCTTGATATACATGGGGTATGGGGAGGAATTTGAATGTTATTTTTTATAGAAAAGAAAGTTTAAAATAAATATTATACATATATTGTATATAAATAACATTATTCTGGTTGATCCTGCCAGTAGTTATATGCTTGTCTCAAAGATTAAGCCATGCATGTCTAAGTACACACGAATTAAAAGTGAAACCGCAAAAGGCTCATTATATCAGTTATGGTTTATTAGATCGTTAACAGTTACTTGGATAACTGTGGTAATTCTAGAGCTAATACATGCAATATAAACACGGACCTTTTGGAACGTGTGCTTTTATTAGGCTAAAACCAAGCGATTTTTTCGGAAATCGTTATTATGGTTGAACTCTAGATAATTTGCCGATCGTATGGTCTTGTACCGACGACAGATCTTTCAAATGTCTGCCCTATCAACTATTGATGGTAGTATCTAGGACTACCATGGTTGCAACGGGTAACGGGGAATCAGGGTTCGATTCCGGAGAGGGAGCCTGAGAAACGGCTACCACATCTAAGGAAGGCAGCAGGCGCGTAAATTACCCACTCCCAGTTCGGGGAGGTAGTGACGAAAAATAACAATACAGGACTCATATCCGAGGCCCTGTAATTGGAATGAGTACACTTTAAATCCTTTAACAAGGACCTATTGGAGGGCAAGTCTGGTGCCAGCAGCCGCGGTAATTCCAGCTCCAATAGCGTATATTAAAGTTGTTGCGGTTAAAACGTTCGTAGTTGAATTTGTGCTTCATACGGGTAGTACAACTATAATTGTGGATTGTACATTACCTTATGTATGCAAGCGTATTACCGGTGGAGTTCTAATATATAATGGTACTTGTATCATTATTTATACCTCCTATTTAAACCTGCTTCAGTGCTCTTCATCGAGTGTTGTTGTGGGCCGGTACAATTACTTTGAACAAATTAGAGTGCTTAAAGCAGGCTCCAAATGCCTGAATATTTTGTGCATGGAATAATGAAATAAGACCTCTGTTCTACTTTCATTGGTTTTTAGATCAAGAGGTAATGATTAATAGAAGCAGTTTGGGGGCATTAGTATTACGACGCGAGAGGTGAAATTCTTGGACCGTCGTAAGACTAACTTAAGCGAAAGCATTTGCCAAAGATGTTTTCATTAATCAAGAACGAAAGTTAGAGGTTCGAAGGCGATCAGATACCGCCCTAGTTCTAACCATAAACGATGCCAGCTAGCAATTGGGTGTAGCTACTTCTATGGCTCTCTCAGTCGCTTCCCGGGAAACCAAAGCTTTTGGGCTCCGGGGGAAGTATGGTTGCAAAGCTGAAACTTAAAGGAATTGACGGAAGGGCACCACCAGGAGTGGAGCCTGCGGCTTAATTTGACTCAACACGGGAAAACTTACCAGGTCCGAACATAAGTGTGTAAGACAGATTGATAGCTCTTTCTCGAATCTATGGGTGGTGGTGCATGGCCGTTCTTAGTTCGTGGAGTGATTTGTCTGGTTAATTCCGATAACGAACGAGACTCAAATATATTAAATAGATGCTTTCAGGATTATGGTGTTGAAGCTTGCATAGCCTTCATTTATGAATACAGTAAAATGTAAGAGTGTTTGAATGTGTTTATGTAAGTGGAGCCGTACCTGTTTGTTTGTCCCATTATAAGGACACTAGCTTCTTAAATGGACAAATTGCGTCTAGCAATAATGAGATTGAGCAATAACAGGTCTGTGATGCCCTTAGATGTCCTGGGCTGCACGCGCGCTACAATGAAAGTATCAACGTGTATTTCCTAGACCGAGAGGTCCGGGTAAACCGCTGAACCACTTTCATGCTTGGGATTGTGAACTGAAACTGTTCACATGAACTTGGAATTCCCAGTAAGTGTGAGTCATTAACTCGTATTGATTACGTCCCTGCCCTTTGTACACACCGCCCGTCGCTACTACCGATTGAATTATTTAGTGAGGTCTCCGGACGTGATCACTGTGACGCTCACGTGTTACGGTTGTTTCGCAGAAGTTGACCGAACTTGATTATTTAGAGGAAGTAAAAGTCGTAACAAGGTTTCCGTAGGTGAACCTGCGGAAGGATCATTAACGTGTTCCTTTCAAATAAGAAATATAAATAATAAAGCCAAATATTATATATATATATTTTTGAACGCATGTTTTGTATTATTTAAAATAATTTTGAATTTTTTATTTGATACGTTAACACAATATAAATGAAATGAAATGAAAGTT
>CATOTT010000014.1:12500-18209 GCA_951813785.1 Criorhina ranunculi
TGTATGAAATAGAAATAAATATATTACCACTTATGTTATATAGAGTACTCCCTATGCTAAGTTATATTTTATTTTGGATTTAATTAAAAAAATTTAATATGTGTATATTTAATGATGATGAATAGTATAATATATATAAAAATTTTTGTTCTTAGGAATAATTATTTTTTTTATATTATTCTCTCTTGAGATATATATGTATAATATTAAAATAATAATAATAATATAATATAATCTGATTATATTTCCCGCTCCAATATATATAATATAGAATATATTTTCTTTATATTGTTTTTCTCTCTTTATTAGAGATTTTTTTGTTCTTTTTCTCTATGTTTGAAAATTGTATTACTTTTCTTAAAATATTTTCTAAGTTAAATTCAAGTTATGATGGAGGTTTTCTTCTTCTTCTTTATTGTATTTTTGTTTAAAATATTTTCTAAGTTAAATTGTTGAGTAAGTGAAAAAAATGCAAGTTAGGGAGATTTTTTTTTTTTTTTTTTTTGATATATTTTCTAAGTTAAATTCGAGTAAGAGAAAAAATTCGAGTTAGGGAGTTTTTTTTTTGAGGTAAAAATATGAAATTTTGATATGGATAAATTTGAAAATTCGAGTAAGAGAGAGTTTGAGTTCGAGTTATGGAGGGGTTTGAAATAATTTTTTTTTTTTTTCTAAAAGTTAGTTTATTTTGTATATTATTTGAAAATTCGAGAAGGAAAATAAATTTGAGTTATGAAATTTTTTTAGCGTAAAAATGTTTCGATAGGTTTTTTGACTTCTAAAATACTATAGAAATGTGTAAAAATCGTTTCTATGGGATTATATGAAAATTGAATTTTCTTCTATTCATGGTATAATAATATCGTGAAATTATATTTTTGTTCTGGTAAAGGCCACGAAAAGATGTATTAAGTTATTTCTTTGTGGATAATATTGAATTTGAAAAATTTTTATTTTTTTTAAAAATAATATTTTCAATAGTATATTTCTTTGAATGAAATTTTTGGATATAAAATATTTTTATAAATGAAATGGAGAATTGTGAATTCTCTTTGGTCATATAAGAAAGTGTAGTTATAAAAAAATAATACACAGAATTTTTGTAAGTAAATGAGAAGTAAGTACTTTGAAAAAATAATCATTAATATATATATGATGTATTTGTGAAAGGAGTTTACTTTTTTGAATAAATTACGTATAATTATATTTTTTTCGTAATTTGTCAATGTTATAAAGTAACTTTTAACCTTTGTGAAATATATTTTCTTATTTCTCTTTTCCCTTTGGATTGTCAAGAATAATCTCATATTGGAATTAACATATGTAATTACGGTTACGGTTTTTTCTTTAAAAATGATGATATGAGTCGCTTGATATACATGGGGTATGGGGAGGAATTTGAATGTTATTTTTTATAGAAAAGAAAGTTTAAAATAAATATTATACATATATTGTATATAAATAACATTATTCTGGTTGATCCTGCCAGTAGTTATATGCTTGTCTCAAAGATTAAGCCATGCATGTCTAAGTACACACGAATTAAAAGTGAAACCGCAAAAGGCTCATTATATCAGTTATGGTTTATTAGATCGTTAACAGTTACTTGGATAACTGTGGTAATTCTAGAGCTAATACATGCAATATAAACACGGACCTTTTGGAACGTGTGCTTTTATTAGGCTAAAACCAAGCGATTTTTTCGGAAATCGTTATTATGGTTGAACTCTAGATAATTTGCCGATCGTATGGTCTTGTACCGACGACAGATCTTTCAAATGTCTGCCCTATCAACTATTGATGGTAGTATCTAGGACTACCATGGTTGCAACGGGTAACGGGGAATCAGGGTTCGATTCCGGAGAGGGAGCCTGAGAAACGGCTACCACATCTAAGGAAGGCAGCAGGCGCGTAAATTACCCACTCCCAGTTCGGGGAGGTAGTGACGAAAAATAACAATACAGGACTCATATCCGAGGCCCTGTAATTGGAATGAGTACACTTTAAATCCTTTAACAAGGACCTATTGGAGGGCAAGTCTGGTGCCAGCAGCCGCGGTAATTCCAGCTCCAATAGCGTATATTAAAGTTGTTGCGGTTAAAACGTTCGTAGTTGAATTTGTGCTTCATACGGGTAGTACAACTATAATTGTGGATTGTACATTACCTTATGTATGCAAGCGTATTACCGGTGGAGTTCTAATATATAATGGTACTTGTATCATTATTTATACCTCCTATTTAAACCTGCTTCAGTGCTCTTCATCGAGTGTTGTTGTGGGCCGGTACAATTACTTTGAACAAATTAGAGTGCTTAAAGCAGGCTCCAAATGCCTGAATATTTTGTGCATGGAATAATGAAATAAGACCTCTGTTCTACTTTCATTGGTTTTTAGATCAAGAGGTAATGATTAATAGAAGCAGTTTGGGGGCATTAGTATTACGACGCGAGAGGTGAAATTCTTGGACCGTCGTAAGACTAACTTAAGCGAAAGCATTTGCCAAAGATGTTTTCATTAATCAAGAACGAAAGTTAGAGGTTCGAAGGCGATCAGATACCGCCCTAGTTCTAACCATAAACGATGCCAGCTAGCAATTGGGTGTAGCTACTTCTATGGCTCTCTCAGTCGCTTCCCGGGAAACCAAAGCTTTTGGGCTCCGGGGGAAGTATGGTTGCAAAGCTGAAACTTAAAGGAATTGACGGAAGGGCACCACCAGGAGTGGAGCCTGCGGCTTAATTTGACTCAACACGGGAAAACTTACCAGGTCCGAACATAAGTGTGTAAGACAGATTGATAGCTCTTTCTCGAATCTATGGGTGGTGGTGCATGGCCGTTCTTAGTTCGTGGAGTGATTTGTCTGGTTAATTCCGATAACGAACGAGACTCAAATATATTAAATAGATGCTTTCAGGATTATGGTGTTGAAGCTTGCATAGCCTTCATTTATGAATACAGTAAAATGTAAGAGTGTTTGAATGTGTTTATGTAAGTGGAGCCGTACCTGTTTGTTTGTCCCATTATAAGGACACTAGCTTCTTAAATGGACAAATTGCGTCTAGCAATAATGAGATTGAGCAATAACAGGTCTGTGATGCCCTTAGATGTCCTGGGCTGCACGCGCGCTACAATGAAAGTATCAACGTGTATTTCCTAGACCGAGAGGTCCGGGTAAACCGCTGAACCACTTTCATGCTTGGGATTGTGAACTGAAACTGTTCACATGAACTTGGAATTCCCAGTAAGTGTGAGTCATTAACTCGTATTGATTACGTCCCTGCCCTTTGTACACACCGCCCGTCGCTACTACCGATTGAATTATTTAGTGAGGTCTCCGGACGTGATCACTGTGACGCTCACGTGTTACGGTTGTTTCGCAGAAGTTGACCGAACTTGATTATTTAGAGGAAGTAAAAGTCGTAACAAGGTTTCCGTAGGTGAACCTGCGGAAGGATCATTAACGTGTTCCTTTCAAATAAGAAATATAAATAATAAAGCCAAATATTATATATATATATTTTTGAACGCATGTTTTGTATTATTTAAAATAATTTTGAATTTTTTATTTGATACGTTAACACAATATAAATGAAATGAAATGAAAGTTTGTTTTGTTTTTTTTGAACGCATGTTTTTTGTGATATTTTTGGTATGTGTATATCATTAATTTTTGCATATGAACAAATGATTTTGAATGATTAAATGACTAAAATCATATGTTGTACTTATTTTCTGTTAATAGGAAAAAATAAGTTACGGTTCATATTTGAACTGGACATTCGCAACAATAGGTTTTAGTTATTTTTTATTTTTTTTTGTTATTTTATATATGGTATTATAATGTTTTTATTTACCATTTTATATATATAATAATTAATTAAAAAAAAAATAAAAAAATTGAAAGAAATATTGAATATATGAGAAAAATGAAAAAAGGTTAAATAAAAGGAAAATTTGTACCTATTTTTTTCTCTTTTAATATTTTTTTATTTTTTATTAAATATGACTTGTAAATAAATAAAAAAAAATAATAAAATACTCTAAGCGGTGGATCACTTGGCTCATGGGTCGATGAAGAACGCAGCAAACTGTGCGTCATCGTGTGAACTGCAGGACACATGAACATCGACATTTTGAACGCATATCGCAGTCCATGCTGTTATGTACTTTAATTAATTTTGAAGTGCTGCTTGGACTACATATGGTTGAGGGTTGTGAGACTATGCTAAATAAGTTGCTTGTTTGTATATATAGAAAATGAAATTTTTTTTATTAATATACTTTTTAAGCACATGTTATATTATTGGGTTATTATATTATATAATTCATAATATTAATATATAAAATATACCTCATAATAATATAATAATGAAATCTTAGTATTGTATATATTATCTATTTGTTGGAGGAATGTCTAGCATAAAAATATTATAATTTGAAAAATAATAAATAGAATTGCCTCCTTTTGTTGATGGATGGATGATAATATATATAGAAAAGATGAATTTTTTTTATTATTTGAGTATATAAAATAATTTTGTATAGTATATTTGTTTAAACAACCTCAACTCATATGAGATAACTCCCTGAATTTAAGCATATTAATGAGGGAAGGAAAAGAAACTAACAAGGATTTTCTTAGTAGCGGCGAGCGAAAAGAAATCAGTTCAGCACTAAGCCATTTTGTCTTTATGGCAAATATGGGATGCAGTGTATGGAATATCTATAATCTAGTATGAGAAATTAATGATTTAAGTCCTTCTTAAATGAGGCCATTTACCCATAGAGGGTGCCAGGCCCGTATAACGTTAATGATTACTAGAAGATATTTCCAAAGAGTCGTGTTGCTTGATAGTGCAGCACTAAGTGGGTGGTAAACTCCATCTAAAACTAAATAAAACCATGAGACCGATAGTAAACAAGTACCGTGAGGGAAAGTTGAAAAGAACTCTGAATAGAGAGTTAAATAGTACGTGAAACTGCTTAGAGGTTAAGCCCGATGAACCTGAATATCCATTATGAAAAATTCATCGCTAGTATTGTAATATTTATCATGTTATAGAAATAGTGTGCAATTTTTTCATATAAGGACATTGTAATCTGTTAATGTATTAAATATTTATCATAAGATCTATATTACTTAAGTTTATTCAAATTAGTTATTTTCGAATTTCTAACATAGAATAAATGTATTTAGATTTGATAAATCATTGACAGATTTAATTTATATATAGTGCTTAAATTGTAAAAATTTTACAATAATAAATTAATCTATTGATTTATTTATATTGTATGCACTTATATGATTAACAATGCGATAGATTCAGGATACCTTCGGGACCCGTCTTGAAACACGGACCAAGGAGTCTAACATATGTGCAAGTCATTGGGTATTTTTAATAAAACCCAATGGCATAATTAACTTAACTGTTTTTAAATGGGATTTGTTTATATTTTATTATGAAATATGAATTCAATCCCGGGGCGTTCTATACAGTTATGTATAATGATATTTATATTATTTATACCTCTAACTAGAGCGTACCTTGAGCATATATGCTGTGACCCGAAAGATGGTGAACTATACTTGATCAGGTTGAAGTCAGGGGAAACCCTGATGGAAGACCGAAACAGTTCTGACGTGCAAATCGATTGTCAGAATTGAGTATAGGGGCGAAAGACCAATCGAACCATCTAGTAGCTGGTTCCCT
>CATOTT010000015.1:0-69804 GCA_951813785.1 Criorhina ranunculi
TGGAATGCATGGCAGAAGCAATGGTTAAGTGTACAATTATGGAAAGGTAAGGATCGAAGAAGACGGGTTGATATACGCTGTTGTTGACACGATGGTGGAATACTGTAGTGAAATACATGGTGTAGGACATACATGGGACCTCTCGATGGCGTGATATTTGGCGGGAAGAACTTATCATTGTGGTATTAATCAGTGGATTAGGAGGATAGGATCGACAGGACGTAATGAAATAGACTAACGTGACAGATGGGACGGGATGGTAGTCAAATAAAAGCTCAACTGTATTGTGATTAGTGGGACACATGGTGGAATGGATAGAAGAATGCGGTGTTAGACACGGACTTGACTGCAGAGGTAGAACGGATGCTTTTTGTATAGATGGACATCATGATGGCGTGAATATATGATAGGAAGCATTAGTCAATGGACTGGGAGAATTGTATTTACAAGACGTGGCGTGTTCAGGGTGATACAGACGGACGCTGCGTGCTCTATAATCGGAATGGGATAGACGGAACCATGTTGAAGGAATAGACAGGACGTAACGTGTAGGCTGGATGGAATGGATTGGTGAGACGGTGTGGAATGGATTGATAGGACAGGATGTGATGAATGCGTCGCGATGGAGAG
Source organism: Criorhina ranunculi (assembly GCA_951813785.1). Lineage (NCBI taxonomy): Eukaryota > Metazoa > Arthropoda > Insecta > Diptera > Syrphidae > Criorhina > Criorhina ranunculi. Next base: position 631 of record CATOTT010000015.1, read on the forward strand.
GCAGAATGGAAGAGTGGACTGCGTAGTACAAAAAAAATTTCACTATACATTTCAGAGACAGAGAGCCACAAGACAAAAGGAAAATTTGTGTTTTTAGTCAAAGACATAGGACAATTTTTTTATTTTACTAGACAAAGACATAACACATCATCTACAACAGAGACATCGACGACATTCTTCCTCCATTACATGACAATAAAAGAGAGAGACTGGATCGACAACATCCATCCATGATCGAAATGTTCTATACACCGCCGTTATTTATGCCAAACGTGCTCTATAACAGAGAGAGAATCTAATAAACCGAATGGGTAGAATATATATCCCGTAATGGAGTCGAAGATCAGTAGGGGTAGACCGGATATGCGGTGGATGCGACAAGATGGACTGATGGGACGAAGGAAAATTGCTTTTACATATGAATGACGAAGAGTACGTTGGATTAATAGGACAATGAAGGGTCTAAAGATGGTGGAAGTAATGGTGGAATGCATGGCAGAAGCAATGGTTAAGTGTACAATTATGGAAAGGTAAGGATCGAAGAAGACGGGTTGATATACGCTGTTGTTGACACGATGGTGGAATACTGTAGTGAAATACATGGTGTAGGACATACATGGGACCTCTCGATGGCGTGATATTTGGCGGGAAGAACTTATCATTGTGGTATTAATCAGTGGATTAGGAGGATAGGATCGACAGGACGTAATGAAATAGACTAACGTGACAGATGGGACGGGATGGTAGTCAAATAAAAGCTCAACTGTATTGTGATTAGTGGGACACATGGTGGAATGGATAGAAGAATGCGGTGTTAGACACGGACTTGACTGCAGAGGTAGAACGGATGCTTTTTGTATAGATGGACATCATGATGGCGTGAATATATGATAGGAAGCATTAGTCAATGGACTGGGAGAATTGTATTTACAAGACGTGGCGTGTTCAGGGTGATACAGACGGACGCTGCGTGCTCTATAATCGGAATGGGATAGACGGAACCATGTTGAAGGAATAGACAGGACGTAACGTGTAGGCTGGATGGAATGGATTGGTGAGACGGTGTGGAATGGATTGATAGGACAGGATGTGATGAATGCGTCGCGATGGAGAGGCAGAATGGAAGAGTGGACTGCGTAGTACAAAAAAAATTTCACTATACATTTCAGAGACAGAGAGCCACAAGACAAAAGGAAAATTTGTGTTTTTAGTCAAAGACATAGGACAATTTTTTTATTTTACTAGACAAAGACATAACACATCATCTACAACAGAGACATCGACGACATTCTTCCTCCATTACATGACAATAAAAGAGAGAGACTGGATCGACAACATCCATCCATGATCGAAATGTTCTATACACCGCCGTTATTTATGCCAAACGTGCTCTATAACAGAGAGAGAATCTAATAAACCGAATGGGTAGAATATATATCCCGTAATGGAGTCGAAGATCAGTAGGGGTAGACCGGATATGCGGTGGATGCGACAAGATGGACTGATGGGACGAAGGAAAATTGCTTTTACATATGAATGACGAAGAGTACGTTGGATTAATAGGACAATGAAGGGTCTAAAGATGGTGGAAGTAATGGTGGAATGCATGGCAGAAGCAATGGTTAAGTGTACAATTATGGAAAGGTAAGGATCGAAGAAGACGGGTTGATATACGCTGTTGTTGACACGATGGTGGAATACTGTAGTGAAATACATGGTGTAGGACATACATGGGACCTCTCGATGGCGTGATATTTGGCGGGAAGAACTTATCATTGTGGTATTAATCAGTGGATTAGGAGGATAGGATCGACAGGACGTAATGAAATAGACTAACGTGACAGATGGGACGGGATGGTAGTCAAATAAAAGCTCAACTGTATTGTGATTAGTGGGACACATGGTGGAATGGATAGAAGAATGCGGTGTTAGACACGGACTTGACTGCAGAGGTAGAACGGATGCTTTTTGTATAGATGGACATCATGATGGCGTGAATATATGATAGGAAGCATTAGTCAATGGACTGGGAGAATTGTATTTACAAGACGTGGCGTGTTCAGGGTGATACAGACGGACGCTGCGTGCTCTATAATCGGAATGGGATAGACGGAACCATGTTGAAGGAATAGACAGGACGTAACGTGTAGGCTGGATGGAATGGATTGGTGAGACGGTGTGGAATGGATTGATAGGACAGGATGTGATGAATGCGTCGCGATGGAGAGGCAGAATGGAAGAGTGGACTGCGTAGTACAAAAAAAATTTCACTATACATTTCAGAGACAGAGAGCCACAAGACAAAAGGAAAATTTGTGTTTTTAGTCAAAGACATAGGACAATTTTTTTATTTTACTAGACAAAGACATAACACATCATCTACAACAGAGACATCGACGACATTCTTCCTCCATTACATGACAATAAAAGAGAGAGACTGGATCGACAACATCCATCCATGATCGAAATGTTCTATACACCGCCGTTATTTATGCCAAACGTGCTCTATAACAGAGAGAGAATCTAATAAACCGAATGGGTAGAATATATATCCCGTAATGGAGTCGAAGATCAGTAGGGGTAGACCGGATATGCGGTGGATGCGACAAGATGGACTGATGGGACGAAGGAAAATTGCTTTTACATATGAATGACGAAGAGTACGTTGGATTAATAGGACAATGAAGGGTCTAAAGATGGTGGAAGTAATGGTGGAATGCATGGCAGAAGCAATGGTTAAGTGTACAATTATGGAAAGGTAAGGATCGAAGAAGACGGGTTGATATACGCTGTTGTTGACACGATGGTGGAATACTGTAGTGAAATACATGGTGTAGGACATACATGGGACCTCTCGATGGCGTGATATTTGGCGGGAAGAACTTATCATTGTGGTATTAATCAGTGGATTAGGAGGATAGGATCGACAGGACGTAATGAAATAGACTAACGTGACAGATGGGACGGGATGGTAGTCAAATAAAAGCTCAACTGTATTGTGATTAGTGGGACACATGGTGGAATGGATAGAAGAATGCGGTGTTAGACACGGACTTGACTGCAGAGGTAGAACGGATGCTTTTTGTATAGATGGACATCATGATGGCGTGAATATATGATAGGAAGCATTAGTCAATGGACTGGGAGAATTGTATTTACAAGACGTGGCGTGTTCAGGGTGATACAGACGGACGCTGCGTGCTCTATAATCGGAATGGGATAGACGGAACCATGTTGAAGGAATAGACAGGACGTAACGTGTAGGCTGGATGGAATGGATTGGTGAGACGGTGTGGAATGGATTGATAGGACAGGATGTGATGAATGCGTCGCGATGGAGAGGCAGAATGGAAGAGTGGACTGCGTAGTACAAAAAAAATTTCACTATACATTTCAGAGACAGAGAGCCACAAGACAAAAGGAAAATTTGTGTTTTTAGTCAAAGACATAGGACAATTTTTTTATTTTACTAGACAAAGACATAACACATCATCTACAACAGAGACATCGACGACATTCTTCCTCCATTACATGACAATAAAAGAGAGAGACTGGATCGACAACATCCATCCATGATCGAAATGTTCTATACACCGCCGTTATTTATGCCAAACGTGCTCTATAACAGAGAGAGAATCTAATAAACCGAATGGGTAGAATATATATCCCGTAATGGAGTCGAAGATCAGTAGGGGTAGACCGGATATGCGGTGGATGCGACAAGATGGACTGATGGGACGAAGGAAAATTGCTTTTACATATGAATGACGAAGAGTACGTTGGATTAATAGGACAATGAAGGGTCTAAAGATGGTGGAAGTAATGGTGGAATGCATGGCAGAAGCAATGGTTAAGTGTACAATTATGGAAAGGTAAGGATCGAAGAAGACGGGTTGATATACGCTGTTGTTGACACGATGGTGGAATACTGTAGTGAAATACATGGTGTAGGACATACATGGGACCTCTCGATGGCGTGATATTTGGCGGGAAGAACTTATCATTGTGGTATTAATCAGTGGATTAGGAGGATAGGATCGACAGGACGTAATGAAATAGACTAACGTGACAGATGGGACGGGATGGTAGTCAAATAAAAGCTCAACTGTATTGTGATTAGTGGGACACATGGTGGAATGGATAGAAGAATGCGGTGTTAGACACGGACTTGACTGCAGAGGTAGAACGGATGCTTTTTGTATAGATGGACATCATGATGGCGTGAATATATGATAGGAAGCATTAGTCAATGGACTGGGAGAATTGTATTTACAAGACGTGGCGTGTTCAGGGTGATACAGACGGACGCTGCGTGCTCTATAATCGGAATGGGATAGACGGAACCATGTTGAAGGAATAGACAGGACGTAACGTGTAGGCTGGATGGAATGGATTGGTGAGACGGTGTGGAATGGATTGATAGGACAGGATGTGATGAATGCGTCGCGATGGAGAGGCAGAATGGAAGAGTGGACTGCGTAGTACAAAAAAAATTTCACTATACATTTCAGAGACAGAGAGCCACAAGACAAAAGGAAAATTTGTGTTTTTAGTCAAAGACATAGGACAATTTTTTTATTTTACTAGACAAAGACATAACACATCATCTACAACAGAGACATCGACGACATTCTTCCTCCATTACATGACAATAAAAGAGAGAGACTGGATCGACAACATCCATCCATGATCGAAATGTTCTATACACCGCCGTTATTTATGCCAAACGTGCTCTATAACAGAGAGAGAATCTAATAAACCGAATGGGTAGAATATATATCCCGTAATGGAGTCGAAGATCAGTAGGGGTAGACCGGATATGCGGTGGATGCGACAAGATGGACTGATGGGACGAAGGAAAATTGCTTTTACATATGAATGACGAAGAGTACGTTGGATTAATAGGACAATGAAGGGTCTAAAGATGGTGGAAGTAATGGTGGAATGCATGGCAGAAGCAATGGTTAAGTGTACAATTATGGAAAGGTAAGGATCGAAGAAGACGGGTTGATATACGCTGTTGTTGACACGATGGTGGAATACTGTAGTGAAATACATGGTGTAGGACATACATGGGACCTCTCGATGGCGTGATATTTGGCGGGAAGAACTTATCATTGTGGTATTAATCAGTGGATTAGGAGGATAGGATCGACAGGACGTAATGAAATAGACTAACGTGACAGATGGGACGGGATGGTAGTCAAATAAAAGCTCAACTGTATTGTGATTAGTGGGACACATGGTGGAATGGATAGAAGAATGCGGTGTTAGACACGGACTTGACTGCAGAGGTAGAACGGATGCTTTTTGTATAGATGGACATCATGATGGCGTGAATATATGATAGGAAGCATTAGTCAATGGACTGGGAGAATTGTATTTACAAGACGTGGCGTGTTCAGGGTGATACAGACGGACGCTGCGTGCTCTATAATCGGAATGGGATAGACGGAACCATGTTGAAGGAATAGACAGGACGTAACGTGTAGGCTGGATGGAATGGATTGGTGAGACGGTGTGGAATGGATTGATAGGACAGGATGTGATGAATGCGTCGCGATGGAGAGGCAGAATGGAAGAGTGGACTGCGTAGTACAAAAAAAATTTCACTATACATTTCAGAGACAGAGAGCCACAAGACAAAAGGAAAATTTGTGTTTTTAGTCAAAGACATAGGACAATTTTTTTATTTTACTAGACAAAGACATAACACATCATCTACAACAGAGACATCGACGACATTCTTCCTCCATTACATGACAATAAAAGAGAGAGACTGGATCGACAACATCCATCCATGATCGAAATGTTCTATACACCGCCGTTATTTATGCCAAACGTGCTCTATAACAGAGAGAGAATCTAATAAACCGAATGGGTAGAATATATATCCCGTAATGGAGTCGAAGATCAGTAGGGGTAGACCGGATATGCGGTGGATGCGACAAGATGGACTGATGGGACGAAGGAAAATTGCTTTTACATATGAATGACGAAGAGTACGTTGGATTAATAGGACAATGAAGGGTCTAAAGATGGTGGAAGTAATGGTGGAATGCATGGCAGAAGCAATGGTTAAGTGTACAATTATGGAAAGGTAAGGATCGAAGAAGACGGGTTGATATACGCTGTTGTTGACACGATGGTGGAATACTGTAGTGAAATACATGGTGTAGGACATACATGGGACCTCTCGATGGCGTGATATTTGGCGGGAAGAACTTATCATTGTGGTATTAATCAGTGGATTAGGAGGATAGGATCGACAGGACGTAATGAAATAGACTAACGTGACAGATGGGACGGGATGGTAGTCAAATAAAAGCTCAACTGTATTGTGATTAGTGGGACACATGGTGGAATGGATAGAAGAATGCGGTGTTAGACACGGACTTGACTGCAGAGGTAGAACGGATGCTTTTTGTATAGATGGACATCATGATGGCGTGAATATATGATAGGAAGCATTAGTCAATGGACTGGGAGAATTGTATTTACAAGACGTGGCGTGTTCAGGGTGATACAGACGGACGCTGCGTGCTCTATAATCGGAATGGGATAGACGGAACCATGTTGAAGGAATAGACAGGACGTAACGTGTAGGCTGGATGGAATGGATTGGTGAGACGGTGTGGAATGGATTGATAGGACAGGATGTGATGAATGCGTCGCGATGGAGAGGCAGAATGGAAGAGTGGACTGCGTAGTACAAAAAAAATTTCACTATACATTTCAGAGACAGAGAGCCACAAGACAAAAGGAAAATTTGTGTTTTTAGTCAAAGACATAGGACAATTTTTTTATTTTACTAGACAAAGACATAACACATCATCTACAACAGAGACATCGACGACATTCTTCCTCCATTACATGACAATAAAAGAGAGAGACTGGATCGACAACATCCATCCATGATCGAAATGTTCTATACACCGCCGTTATTTATGCCAAACGTGCTCTATAACAGAGAGAGAATCTAATAAACCGAATGGGTAGAATATATATCCCGTAATGGAGTCGAAGATCAGTAGGGGTAGACCGGATATGCGGTGGATGCGACAAGATGGACTGATGGGACGAAGGAAAATTGCTTTTACATATGAATGACGAAGAGTACGTTGGATTAATAGGACAATGAAGGGTCTAAAGATGGTGGAAGTAATGGTGGAATGCATGGCAGAAGCAATGGTTAAGTGTACAATTATGGAAAGGTAAGGATCGAAGAAGACGGGTTGATATACGCTGTTGTTGACACGATGGTGGAATACTGTAGTGAAATACATGGTGTAGGACATACATGGGACCTCTCGATGGCGTGATATTTGGCGGGAAGAACTTATCATTGTGGTATTAATCAGTGGATTAGGAGGATAGGATCGACAGGACGTAATGAAATAGACTAACGTGACAGATGGGACGGGATGGTAGTCAAATAAAAGCTCAACTGTATTGTGAGATTAGTGGGACACATGGTGGAATGGATAGAAGAATGCGGTGTTAGACACGGACTTGACTGCAGAGGTAGAACGGATGCTTTTTGTATAGATGGACATCATGATGGCGTGAATATATGATAGGAAGCATTAGTCAATGGACTGGGAGAATTGTATTTACAAGACGTGGCGTGTTCAGGGTGATACAGACGGACGCTGCGTGCTCTATAATCGGAATGGGATAGACGGAACCATGTTGAAGGAATAGACAGGACGTAACGTGTAGGCTGGATGGAATGGATTGGTGAGACGGTGTGGAATGGATTGATAGGACAGGATGTGATGAATGCGTCGCGATGGAGAGGCAGAATGGAAGAGTGGACTGCGTAGTACAAAAAAAATTTCACTATACATTTCAGAGACAGAGAGCCACAAGACAAAAGGAAAATTTGTGTTTTTAGTCAAAGACATAGGACAATTTTTTTATTTTACTAGACAAAGACATAACACATCATCTACAACAGAGACATCGACGACATTCTTCCTCCATTACATGACAATAAAAGAGAGAGACTGGATCGACAACATCCATCCATGATCGAAATGTTCTATACACCGCCGTTATTTATGCCAAACGTGCTCTATAACAGAGAGAGAATCTAATAAACCGAATGGGTAGAATATATATCCCGTAATGGAGTCGAAGATCAGTAGGGGTAGACCGGATATGCGGTGGATGCGACAAGATGGACTGATGGGACGAAGGAAAATTGCTTTTACATATGAATGACGAAGAGTACGTTGGATTAATAGGACAATGAAGGGTCTAAAGATGGTGGAAGTAATGGTGGAATGCATGGCAGAAGCAATGGTTAAGTGTACAATTATGGAAAGGTAAGGATCGAAGAAGACGGGTTGATATACGCTGTTGTTGACACGATGGTGGAATACTGTAGTGAAATACATGGTGTAGGACATACATGGGACCTCTCGATGGCGTGATATTTGGCGGGAAGAACTTATCATTGTGGTATTAATCAGTGGATTAGGAGGATAGGATCGACAGGACGTAATGAAATAGACTAACGTGACAGATGGGACGGGATGGTAGTCAAATAAAAGCTCAACTGTATTGTGATTAGTGGGACACATGGTGGAATGGATAGAAGAATGCGGTGTTAGACACGGACTTGACTGCAGAGGTAGAACGGATGCTTTTTGTATAGATGGACATCATGATGGCGTGAATATATGATAGGAAGCATTAGTCAATGGACTGGGAGAATTGTATTTACAAGACGTGGCGTGTTCAGGGTGATACAGACGGACGCTGCGTGCTCTATAATCGGAATGGGATAGACGGAACCATGTTGAAGGAATAGACAGGACGTAACGTGTAGGCTGGATGGAATGGATTGGTGAGACGGTGTGGAATGGATTGATAGGACAGGATGTGATGAATGCGTCGCGATGGAGAGGCAGAATGGAAGAGTGGACTGCGTAGTACAAAAAAAATTTCACTATACATTTCAGAGACAGAGAGCCACAAGACAAAAGGAAAATTTGTGTTTTTAGTCAAAGACATAGGACAATTTTTTTATTTTACTAGACAAAGACATAACACATCATCTACAACAGAGACATCGACGACATTCTTCCTCCATTACATGACAATAAAAGAGAGAGACTGGATCGACAACATCCATCCATGATCGAAATGTTCTATACACCGCCGTTATTTATGCCAAACGTGCTCTATAACAGAGAGAGAATCTAATAAACCGAATGGGTAGAATATATATCCCGTAATGGAGTCGAAGATCAGTAGGGGTAGACCGGATATGCGGTGGATGCGACAAGATGGACTGATGGGACGAAGGAAAATTGCTTTTACATATGAATGACGAAGAGTACGTTGGATTAATAGGACAATGAAGGGTCTAAAGATGGTGGAAGTAATGGTGGAATGCATGGCAGAAGCAATGGTTAAGTGTACAATTATGGAAAGGTAAGGATCGAAGAAGACGGGTTGATATACGCTGTTGTTGACACGATGGTGGAATACTGTAGTGAAATACATGGTGTAGGACATACATGGGACCTCTCGATGGCGTGATATTTGGCGGGAAGAACTTATCATTGTGGTATTAATCAGTGGATTAGGAGGATAGGATCGACAGGACGTAATGAAATAGACTAACGTGACAGATGGGACGGGATGGTAGTCAAATAAAAGCTCAACTGTATTGTGATTAGTGGGACACATGGTGGAATGGATAGAAGAATGCGGTGTTAGACACGGACTTGACTGCAGAGGTAGAACGGATGCTTTTTGTATAGATGGACATCATGATGGCGTGAATATATGATAGGAAGCATTAGTCAATGGACTGGGAGAATTGTATTTACAAGACGTGGCGTGTTCAGGGTGATACAGACGGACGCTGCGTGCTCTATAATCGGAATGGGATAGACGGAACCATGTTGAAGGAATAGACAGGACGTAACGTGTAGGCTGGATGGAATGGATTGGTGAGACGGTGTGGAATGGATTGATAGGACAGGATGTGATGAATGCGTCGCGATGGAGAGGCAGAATGGAAGAGTGGACTGCGTAGTACAAAAAAAATTTCACTATACATTTCAGAGACAGAGAGCCACAAGACAAAAGGAAAATTTGTGTTTTTAGTCAAAGACATAGGACAATTTTTTTATTTTACTAGACAAAGACATAACACATCATCTACAACAGAGACATCGACGACATTCTTCCTCCATTACATGACAATAAAAGAGAGAGACTGGATCGACAACATCCATCCATGATCGAAATGTTCTATACACCGCCGTTATTTATGCCAAACGTGCTCTATAACAGAGAGAGAATCTAATAAACCGAATGGGTAGAATATATATCCCGTAATGGAGTCGAAGATCAGTAGGGGTAGACCGGATATGCGGTGGATGCGACAAGATGGACTGATGGGACGAAGGAAAATTGCTTTTACATATGAATGACGAAGAGTACGTTGGATTAATAGGACAATGAAGGGTCTAAAGATGGTGGAAGTAATGGTGGAATGCATGGCAGAAGCAATGGTTAAGTGTACAATTATGGAAAGGTAAGGATCGAAGAAGACGGGTTGATATACGCTGTTGTTGACACGATGGTGGAATACTGTAGTGAAATACATGGTGTAGGACATACATGGGACCTCTCGATGGCGTGATATTTGGCGGGAAGAACTTATCATTGTGGTATTAATCAGTGGATTAGGAGGATAGGATCGACAGGACGTAATGAAATAGACTAACGTGACAGATGGGACGGGATGGTAGTCAAATAAAAGCTCAACTGTATTGTGATTAGTGGGACACATGGTGGAATGGATAGAAGAATGCGGTGTTAGACACGGACTTGACTGCAGAGGTAGAACGGATGCTTTTTGTATAGATGGACATCATGATGGCGTGAATATATGATAGGAAGCATTAGTCAATGGACTGGGAGAATTGTATTTACAAGACGTGGCGTGTTCAGGGTGATACAGACGGACGCTGCGTGCTCTATAATCGGAATGGGATAGACGGAACCATGTTGAAGGAATAGACAGGACGTAACGTGTAGGCTGGATGGAATGGATTGGTGAGACGGTGTGGAATGGATTGATAGGACAGGATGTGATGAATGCGTCGCGATGGAGAGGCAGAATGGAAGAGTGGACTGCGTAGTACAAAAAAAATTTCACTATACATTTCAGAGACAGAGAGCCACAAGACAAAAGGAAAATTTGTGTTTTTAGTCAAAGACATAGGACAATTTTTTTATTTTACTAGACAAAGACATAACACATCATCTACAACAGAGACATCGACGACATTCTTCCTCCATTACACGACAATAAAAGAGAGAGACTGGATCGACAACATCCATCCATGATCGAAATGTTCTATACACCGCCGTTATTTATGCCAAACGTGCTCTATAACAGAGAGAGAATCTAATAAACCGAATGGGTAGAATATATATCCCGTAATGGAGTCGAAGATCAGTAGGGGTAGACCGGATATGCGGTGGATGCGACAAGATGGACTGATGGGACGAAGGAAAATTGCTTTTACATATGAATGACGAAGAGTACGTTGGATTAATAGGACAATGAAGGGTCTAAAGATGGTGGAAGTAATGGTGGAATGCATGGCAGAAGCAATGGTTAAGTGTACAATTATGGAAAGGTAAGGATCGAAGAAGACGGGTTGATATACGCTGTTGTTGACACGATGGTGGAATACTGTAGTGAAATACATGGTGTAGGACATACATGGGACCTCTCGATGGCGTGATATTTGGCGGGAAGAACTTATCATTGTGGTATTAATCAGTGGATTAGGAGGATAGGATCGACAGGACGTAATGAAATAGACTAACGTGACAGATGGGACGGGATGGTAGTCAAATAAAAGCTCAACTGTATTGTGATTAGTGGGACACATGGTGGAATGGATAGAAGAATGCGGTGTTAGACACGGACTTGACTGCAGAGGTAGAACGGATGCTTTTTGTATAGATGGACATCATGATGGCGTGAATATATGATAGGAAGCATTAGTCAATGGACTGGGAGAATTGTATTTACAAGACGTGGCGTGTTCAGGGTGATACAGACGGCCGCTGCGTGCTCTATAATCGGAATGGGATAGACGGAACCATGTTGAAGGAATAGACAGGACGTAACGTGTAGGCTGGATGGAATGGATTGGTGAGACGGTGTGGAATGGATTGATAGGACAGGATGTGATGAATGCGTCGCGATGGAGAGGCAGAATGGAAGAGTGGACTGCGTAGTACAAAAAAAATTTCACTATACATTTCAGAGACAGAGAGCCACAAGACAAAAGGAAAATTTGTGTTTTTAGTCAAAGACATAGGACAATTTTTTTATTTTACTAGACAAAGACATAACACATCATCTACAACAGAGACATCGACGACATTCTTCCTCCATTACATGACAATAAAAGAGAGAGACTGGATCGACAACATCCATCCATGATCGAAATGTTCTATACACCGCCGTTATTTATGCCAAACGTGCTCTATAACAGAGAGAGAATCTAATAAACCGAATGGGTAGAATATATATCCCGTAATGGAGTCGAAGATCAGTAGGGGTAGACCGGATATGCGGTGGATGCGACAAGATGGACTGATGGGACGAAGGAAAATTGCTTTTACATATGAATGACGAAGAGTACGTTGGATTAATAGGACAATGAAGGGTCTAAAGATGGTGGAAGTAATGGTGGAATGCATGGCAGAAGCAATGGTTAAGTGTACAATTATGGAAAGGTAAGGATCGAAGAAGACGGGTTGATATACGCTGTTGTTGACACGATGGTGGAATACTGTAGTGAAATACATGGTGTAGGACATACATGGGACCTCTCGATGGCGTGATATTTGGCGGGAAGAACTTATCATTGTGGTATTAATCAGTGGATTAGGAGGATAGGATCGACAGGACGTAATGAAATAGACTAACGTGACAGATGGGACGGGATGGTAGTCAAATAAAAGCTCAACTGTATTGTGATTAGTGGGACACATGGTGGAATGGATAGAAGAATGCGGTGTTAGACACGGACTTGACTGCAGAGGTAGAACGGATGCTTTTTGTATAGATGGACATCATGATGGCGTGAATATATGATAGGAAGCATTAGTCAATGGACTGGGAGAATTGTATTTACAAGACGTGGCGTGTTCAGGGTGATACAGACGGACGCTGCGTGCTCTATAATCGGAATGGGATAGACGGAACCATGTTGAAGGAATAGACAGGACGTAACGTGTAGGCTGGATGGAATGGATTGGTGAGACGGTGTGGAATGGATTGATAGGACAGGATGTGATGAATGCGTCGCGATGGAGAGGCAGAATGGAAGAGTGGACTGCGTAGTACAAAAAAAATTTCACTATACATTTCAGAGACAGAGAGCCACAAGACAAAAGGAAAATTTGTGTTTTTAGTCAAAGTTATAGGACAATTTTTTTATTTTACTAGACAAAGACATAACACATCATCTACAACAGAGACATCGACGACATTCTTCCTCCATTACATGACAATAATAGAGAGAGACTGGATCGACAACATCCATCCATGATCGAAATGTTCTATACACCGCCGTTATTTATGCCAAACGTGCTCTATAACAGAGAGAGAATCTAATAAACCGAATGGGTAGAATATATATCCCGTAATGGAGTCGAAGATCAGTAGGGGTAGACCGGATATGCGGTGGATGCGACAAGATGGACTGATGGGACGAAGGAAAATTGCTTTTACATATGAATGACGAAGAGTACGTTGGATTAATAGGACAATGAAGGGTCTAAAGATGGTGGAAGTAATGGTGGAATGCATGGCAGAAGCAATGGTTAAGTGTACAATTATGGAAAGGTAAGGATCGAAGAAGACGGGTTGATATACGCTGTTGTTGACACGATGGTGGAATACTGTAGTGAAATACATGGTGTAGGACATACATGGGACCTCTCGATGGCGTGATATTTGGCGGGAAGAACTTATCATTGTGGTATTAATCAGTGGATTAGGAGGATAGGATCGACAGGACGTAATGAAATAGACTAACGTGACAGATGGGACGGGATGGTAGTCAAATAAAAGCTCAACTGTATTGTGATTAGTGGGACACATGGTGGAATGGATAGAAGAATGCGGTGTTAGACACGGACTTGACTGCAGAGGTAGAACGGATGCTTTTTGTATAGATGGACATCATGATGGCGTGAATATATGATAGGAAGCATTAGTCAATGGACTGGGAGAATTGTATTTACAAGACGTGGCGTGTTCAGGGTGATACAGACGGACGCTGCGTGCTCTATAATCGGAATGGGATAGACGGAACCATGTTGAAGGAATAGACAGGACGTAACGTGTAGGCTGGATGGAATGGATTGGTGAGACGGTGTGGAATGGATTGATAGGACAGGATGTGATGAATGCGTCGCGATGGAGAGGCAGAATGGAAGAGTGGACTGCGTAGTACAAAAAAAATTTCACTATACATTTCAGAGACAGAGAGCCACAAGACAAAAGGAAAATTTGTGTTTTTAGTCAAAGACATAGGACAATTTTTTTATTTTACTAGACAAAGACATAACACATCATCTACAACAGAGACATCGACGACATTCTTCCTCCATTACATGACAATAAAAGAGAGAGACTGGATCGACAACATCCATCCATGATCGAAATGTTCTATACACCGCCGTTATTTATGCCAAACGTGCTCTATAACAGAGAGAGAATCTAATAAACCGAATGGGTAGAATATATATCCCGTAATGGAGTCGAAGATCAGTAGGGGTAGACCGGATATGCGGTGGATGCGACAAGATGGACTGATGGGACGAAGGAAAATTGCTTTTACATATGAATGACGAAGAGTACGTTGGATTAATAGGACAATGAAGGGTCTAAAGATGGTGGAAGTAATGGTGGAATGCATGGCAGAAGCAATGGTTAAGTGTACAATTATGGAAAGGTAAGGATCGAAGAAGACGGGTTGATATACGCTGTTGTTGACACGATGGTGGAATACTGTAGTGAAATACATGGTGTAGGACATACATGGGACCTCTCGATGGCGTGATATTTGGCGGGAAGAACTTATCATTGTGGTATTAATCAGTGGATTAGGAGGATAGGATCGACAGGACGTAATGAAATAGACTAACGTGACAGATGGGACGGGATGGTAGTCAAATAAAAGCTCAACTGTATTGTGATTAGTGGGACACATGGTGGAATGGATAGAAGAATGCGGTGTTAGACACGGACTTGACTGCAGAGGTAGAACGGATGCTTTTTGTATAGATGGACATCATGATGGCGTGAATATATGATAGGAAGCATTAGTCAATGGACTGGGAGAATTGTATTTACAAGACGTGGCGTGTTCAGGGTGATACAGACGGACGCTGCGTGCTCTATAATCGGAATGGGATAGACGGAACCATGTTGAAGGAATAGACAGGACGTAA
This sequence comes from Criorhina ranunculi, assembly GCA_951813785.1. NCBI lineage: Eukaryota > Metazoa > Arthropoda > Insecta > Diptera > Syrphidae > Criorhina > Criorhina ranunculi. Next base: position 16,144 of record CATOTT010000015.1, read on the forward strand.
CGTGTAGGCTGGATGGAATGGATTGGTGAGACGGTGTGGAATGGATTGATAGGACAGGATGTGATGAATGCGTCGCGATGGAGAGGCAGAATGGAAGAGTGGACTGCGTAGTACAAAAAAAATTTCACTATACATTTCAGAGACAGAGAGCCACAAGACAAAAGGAAAATTTGTGTTTTTAGTCAAAGACATAGGACAATTTTTTTATTTTACTAGACAAAGACATAACACATCATCTACAACAGAGACATCGACGACATTCTTCCTCCATTACATGACAATAAAAGAGAGAGACTGGATCGACAACATCCATCCATGATCGAAATGTTCTATACACCGCCGTTATTTATGCCAAACGTGCTCTATAACAGAGAGAGAATCTAATAAACCGAATGGGTAGAATATATATCCCGTAATGGAGTCGAAGATCAGTAGGGGTAGACCGGATATGCGGTGGATGCGACAAGATGGACTGATGGGACGAAGGAAAATTGCTTTTACATATGAATGACGAAGAGTACGTTGGATTAATAGGACAATGAAGGGTCTAAAGATGGTGGAAGTAATGGTGGAATGCATGGCAGAAGCAATGGTTAAGTGTACAATTATGGAAAGGTAAGGATCGAAGAAGACGGGTTGATATACGCTGTTGTTGACACGATGGTGGAATACTGTAGTGAAATACATGGTGTAGGACATACATGGGACCTCTCGATGGCGTGATATTTGGCGGGAAGAACTTATCATTGTGGTATTAATCAGTGGATTAGGAGGATAGGATCGACAGGACGTAATGAAATAGACTAACGTGACAGATGGGACGGGATGGTAGTCAAATAAAAGCTCAACTGTATTGTGATTAGTGGGACACATGGTGGAATGGATAGAAGAATGCGGTGTTAGACACGGACTTGACTGCAGAGGTAGAACGGATGCTTTTTGTATAGATGGACATCATGATGGCGTGAATATATGATAGGAAGCATTAGTCAATGGACTGGGAGAATTGTATTTACAAGACGTGGCGTGTTCAGGGTGATACAGACGGACGCTGCGTGCTCTATAATCGGAATGGGATAGACGGAACCATGTTGAAGGAATAGACAGGACGTAACGTGTAGGCTGGATGGAATGGATTGGTGAGACGGTGTGGAATGGATTGATAGGACAGGATGTGATGAATGCGTCGCGATGGAGAGGCAGAATGGAAGAGTGGACTGCGTAGTACAAAAAAAATTTCACTATACATTTCAGAGACAGAGAGCCACAAGACAAAAGGAAAATTTGTGTTTTTAGTCAAAGACATAGGACAATTTTTTTATTTTACTAGACAAAGACATAACACATCATCTACAACAGAGACATCGACGACATTCTTCCTCCATTACATGACAATAAAAGAGAGAGACTGGATCGACAACATCCATCCATGATCGAAATGTTCTATACACCGCCGTTATTTATGCCAAACGTGCTCTATAACAGAGAGAGAATCTAATAAACCGAATGGGTAGAATATATATCCCGTAATGGAGTCGAAGATCAGTAGGGGTAGACCGGATATGCGGTGGATGCGACAAGATGGACTGATGGGACGAAGGAAAATTGCTTTTACATATGAATGACGAAGAGTACGTTGGATTAATAGGACAATGAAGGGTCTAAAGATGGTGGAAGTAATGGTGGAATGCATGGCAGAAGCAATGGTTAAGTGTACAATTATGGAAAGGTAAGGATCGAAGAAGACGGGTTGATATACGCTGTTGTTGACACGATGGTGGAATACTGTAGTGAAATACATGGTGTAGGACATACATGGGACCTCTCGATGGCGTGATATTTGGCGGGAAGAACTTATCATTGTGGTATTAATCAGTGGATTAGGAGGATAGGATCGACAGGACGTAATGAAATAGACTAACGTGACAGATGGGACGGGATGGTAGTCAAATAAAAGCTCAACTGTATTGTGATTAGTGGGACACATGGTGGAATGGATAGAAGAATGCGGTGTTAGACACGGACTTGACTGCAGAGGTAGAACGGATGCTTTTTGTATAGATGGACATCATGATGGCGTGAATATATGATAGGAAGCATTAGTCAATGGACTGGGAGAATTGTATTTACAAGACGTGGCGTGTTCAGGGTGATACAGACGGACGCTGCGTGCTCTATAATCGGAATGGGATAGACGGAACCATGTTGAAGGAATAGACAGGACGTAACGTGTAGGCTGGATGGAATGGATTGGTGAGACGGTGTGGAATGGATTGATAGGACAGGATGTGATGAATGCGTCGCGATGGAGAGGCAGAATGGAAGAGTGGACTGCGTAGTACAAAAAAAATTTCACTATACATTTCAGAGACAGAGAGCCACAAGACAAAAGGAAAATTTGTGTTTTTAGTCAAAGACATAGGACAATTTTTTTATTTTACTAGACAAAGACATAACACATCATCTACAACAGAGACATCGACGACATTCTTCCTCCATTACATGACAATAAAAGAGAGAGACTGGATCGACAACATCCATCCATGATCGAAATGTTCTATACACCGCCGTTATTTATGCCAAACGTGCTCTATAACAGAGAGAGAATCTAATAAACCGAATGGGTAGAATATATATCCCGTAATGGAGTCGAAGATCAGTAGGGGTAGACCGGATATGCGGTGGATGCGACAAGATGGACTGATGGGACGAAGGAAAATTGCTTTTACATATGAATGACGAAGAGTACGTTGGATTAATAGGACAATGAAGGGTCTAAAGATGGTGGAAGTAATGGTGGAATGCATGGCAGAAGCAATGGTTAAGTGTACAATTATGGAAAGGTAAGGATCGAAGAAGACGGGTTGATATACGCTGTTGTTGACACGATGGTGGAATACTGTAGTGAAATACATGGTGTAGGACATACATGGGACCTCTCGATGGCGTGATATTTGGCGGGAAGAACTTATCATTGTGGTATTAATCAGTGGATTAGGAGGATAGGATCGACAGGACGTAATGAAATAGACTAACGTGACAGATGGGACGGGATGGTAGTCAAATAAAAGCTCAACTGTATTGTGATTAGTGGGACACATGGTGGAATGGATAGAAGAATGCGGTGTTAGACACGGACTTGACTGCAGAGGTAGAACGGATGCTTTTTGTATAGATGGACATCATGATGGCGTGAATATATGATAGGAAGCATTAGTCAATGGACTGGGAGAATTGTATTTACAAGACGTGGCGTGTTCAGGGTGATACAGACGGACGCTGCGTGCTCTATAATCGGAATGGGATAGACGGAACCATGTTGAAGGAATAGACAGGACGTAACGTGTAGGCTGGATGGAATGGATTGGTGAGACGGTGTGGAATGGATTGATAGGACAGGATGTGATGAATGCGTCGCGATGGAGAGGCAGAATGGAAGAGTGGACTGCGTAGTACAAAAAAAATTTCACTATACATTTCAGAGACAGAGAGCCACAAGACAAAAGGAAAATTTGTGTTTTTAGTCAAAGACATAGGACAATTTTTTTATTTTACTAGACAAAGACATAACACATCATCTACAACAGAGACATCGACGACATTCTTCCTCCATTACATGACAATAAAAGAGAGAGACTGGATCGACAACATCCATCCATGATCGAAATGTTCTATACACCGCCGTTATTTATGCCAAACGTGCTCTATAACAGAGAGAGAATCTAATAAACCGAATGGGTAGAATATATATCCCGTAATGGAGTCGAAGATCAGTAGGGGTAGACCGGATATGCGGTGGATGCGACAAGATGGACTGATGGGACGAAGGAAAATTGCTTTTACATATGAATGACGAAGAGTACGTTGGATTAATAGGACAATGAAGGGTCTAAAGATGGTGGAAGTAATGGTGGAATGCATGGCAGAAGCAATGGTTAAGTGTACAATTATGGAAAGGTAAGGATCGAAGAAGACGGGTTGATATACGCTGTTGTTGACACGATGGTGGAATACTGTAGTGAAATACATGGTGTAGGACATACATGGGACCTCTCGATGGCGTGATATTTGGCGGGAAGAACTTATCATTGTGGTATTAATCAGTGGATTAGGAGGATAGGATCGACAGGACGTAATGAAATAGACTAACGTGACAGATGGGACGGGATGGTAGTCAAATAAAAGCTCAACTGTATTGTGATTAGTGGGACACATGGTGGAATGGATAGAAGAATGCGGTGTTAGACACGGACTTGACTGCAGAGGTAGAACGGATGCTTTTTGTATAGATGGACATCATGATGGCGTGAATATATGATAGGAAGCATTAGTCAATGGACTGGGAGAATTGTATTTACAAGACGTGGCGTGTTCAGGGTGATACAGACGGACGCTGCGTGCTCTATAATCGGAATGGGATAGACGGAACCATGTTGAAGGAATAGACAGGACGTAACGTGTAGGCTGGATGGAATGGATTGGTGAGACGGTGTGGAATGGATTGATAGGACAGGATGTGATGAATGCGTCGCGATGGAGAGGCAGAATGGAAGAGTGGACTGCGTAGTACAAAAAAAATTTCACTATACATTTCAGAGACAGAGAGCCACAAGACAAAAGGAAAATTTGTGTTTTTAGTCAAAGACATAGGACAATTTTTTTATTTTACTAGACAAAGACATAACACATCATCTACAACAGAGACATCGACGACATTCTTCCTCCATTACATGACAATAAAAGAGAGAGACTGGATCGACAACATCCATCCATGATCGAAATGTTCTATACACCGCCGTTATTTATGCCAAACGTGCTCTATAACAGAGAGAGAATCTAATAAACCGAATGGGTAGAATATATATCCCGTAATGGAGTCGAAGATCAGTAGGGGTAGACCGGATATGCGGTGGATGCGACAAGATGGACTGATGGGACGAAGGAAAATTGCTTTTACATATGAATGACGAAGAGTACGTTGGATTAATAGGACAATGAAGGGTCTAAAGATGGTGGAAGTAATGGTGGAATGCATGGCAGAAGCAATGGTTAAGTGTACAATTATGGAAAGGTAAGGATCGAAGAAGACGGGTTGATATACGCTGTTGTTGACACGATGGTGGAATACTGTAGTGAAATACATGGTGTAGGACATACATGGGACCTCTCGATGGCGTGATATTTGGCGGGAAGAACTTATCATTGTGGTATTAATCAGTGGATTAGGAGGATAGGATCGACAGGACGTAATGAAATAGACTAACGTGACAGATGGGACGGGATGGTAGTCAAATAAAAGCTCAACTGTATTGTGATTAGTGGGACACATGGTGGAATGGATAGAAGAATGCGGTGTTAGACACGGACTTGACTGCAGAGGTAGAACGGATGCTTTTTGTATAGATGGACATCATGATGGCGTGAATATATGATAGGAAGCATTAGTCAATGGACTGGGAGAATTGTATTTACAAGACGTGGCGTGTTCAGGGTGATACAGACGGACGCTGCGTGCTCTATAATCGGAATGGGATAGACGGAACCATGTTGAAGGAATAGACAGGACGTAACGTGTAGGCTGGATGGAATGGATTGGTGAGACGGTGTGGAATGGATTGATAGGACAGGATGTGATGAATGCGTCGCGATGGAGAGGCAGAATGGAAGAGTGGACTGCGTAGTACAAAAAAAATTTCACTATACATTTCAGAGACAGAGAGCCACAAGACAAAAGGAAAATTTGTGTTTTTAGTCAAAGACATAGGACAATTTTTTTATTTTACTAGACAAAGACATAACACATCATCTACAACAGAGACATCGACGACATTCTTCCTCCATTACATGACAATAAAAGAGAGAGACTGGATCGACAACATCCATCCATGATCGAAATGTTCTATACACCGCCGTTATTTATGCCAAACGTGCTCTATAACAGAGAGAGAATCTAATAAACCGAATGGGTAGAATATATATCCCGTAATGGAGTCGAAGATCAGTAGGGGTAGACCGGATATGCGGTGGATGCGACAAGATGGACTGATGGGACGAAGGAAAATTGCTTTTACATATGAATGACGAAGAGTACGTTGGATTAATAGGACAATGAAGGGTCTAAAGATGGTGGAAGTAATGGTGGAATGCATGGCAGAAGCAATGGTTAAGTGTACAATTATGGAAAGGTAAGGATCGAAGAAGACGGGTTGATATACGCTGTTGTTGACACGATGGTGGAATACTGTAGTGAAATACATGGTGTAGGACATACATGGGACCTCTCGATGGCGTGATATTTGGCGGGAAGAACTTATCATTGTGGTATTAATCAGTGGATTAGGAGGATAGGATCGACAGGACGTAATGAAATAGACTAACGTGACAGATGGGACGGGATGGTAGTCAAATAAAAGCTCAACTGTATTGTGATTAGTGGGACACATGGTGGAATGGATAGAAGAATGCGGTGTTAGACACGGACTTGACTGCAGAGGTAGAACGGATGCTTTTTGTATAGATGGACATCATGATGGCGTGAATATATGATAGGAAGCATTAGTCAATGGACTGGGAGAATTGTATTTACAAGACGTGGCGTGTTCAGGGTGATACAGACGGACGCTGCGTGCTCTATAATCGGAATGGGATAGACGGAACCATGTTGAAGGAATAGACAGGACGTAACGTGTAGGCTGGATGGAATGGATTGGTGAGACAGTGTGGAATGGAGTGATAGGACAGGATGTGATGAATGCGTCGCGATGGAGAGGCAGAATGGAAGAGTGGACTGCGTAGTACAAAAAAAATTTCACTATACATTTCAGAGACAGAGAGCCACAAGACAAAAGGAAAATTTGTGTTTTTAGTCAAAGACATAGGACAATTTTTTTATTTTACTAGACAATGACATAACACATCATCTACAACAGAGACATCGACGACATTCTTCCTCCATTACATGACAATAAAAGAGAGAGACTGGATCGACAACATCCATCCATGATCGAAATGTTCTATACACCGCCGTTATTTATGCCAAACGTGCTCTATAACAGAGAGAGAATCTAATAAACCGAATGGGTAGAATATATATCCCGTAATGGAGTCGAAGATCAGTAGGGGTAGACCGGATATGCGGTGGATGCGACAAGATGGACTGATGGGACGAAGGAAAATTGCTTTTACATATGAATGACGAAGAGTACGTTGGATTAATAGGACAATGAAGGGTCTAAAGATGGTGGAAGTAATGGTGGAATGCATGGCAGAAGCAATGGTTAAGTGTACAATTATGGAAAGGTAAGGATCGAAGAAGACGGGTTGATATACGCTGTTGTTGACACGATGGTGGAATACTGTAGTGAAATACATGGTGTAGGACATACATGGGACCTCTCGATGGCGTGATATTTGGCGGGAAGAACTTATCATTGTGGTATTAATCAGTGGATTAGGAGGATAGGATCGACAGGACGTAATGAAATAGACTAACGTGACAGATGGGACGGGATGGTAGTCAAATAAAAGCTCAACTGTATTGTGATTAGTGGGACACATGGTGGAATGGATAGAAGAATGCGGTGTTAGACACGGACTTGACTGCAGAGGTAGAACGGATGCTTTTTGTATAGATGGACATCATGATGGCGTGAATATATGATAGGAAGCATTAGTCAATGGACTGGGAGAATTGTATTTACAAGACGTGGCGTGTTCAGGGTGATACAGACGGACGCTGCGTGCTCTATAATCGGAATGGGATAGACGGAACCATGTTGAAGGAATAGACAGGACGTAACGTGTAGGCTGGATGGAATGGATTGGTGAGACGGTGTGGAATGGATTGATAGGACAGGATGTGATGAATGCGTCGCGATGGAGAGGCAGAATGGAAGAGTGGACTGCGTAGTACAAAAAAAATTTCACTATACATTTCAGAGACAGAGAGCCACAAGACAAAAGGAAAATTTGTGTTTTTAGTCAAAGACATAGGACAATTTTTTTATTTTACTAGACAAAGACATAACACATCATCTACAACAGAGACATCGACGACATTCTTCCTCCATTACATGACAATAAAAGAGAGAGACTGGATCGACAACATCCATCCATGATCGAAATGTTCTATACACCGCCGTTATTTATGCCAAACGTGCTCTATAACAGAGAGAGAATCTAATAAACCGAATGGGTAGAATATATATCCCGTAATGGAGTCGAAGATCAGTAGGGGTAGACCGGATATGCGGTGGATGCGACAAGATGGACTGATGGGACGAAGGAAAATTGCTTTTACATATGAATGACGAAGAGTACGTTGGATTAATAGGACAATGAAGGGTCTAAAGATGGTGGAAGTAATGGTGGAATGCATGGCAGAAGCAATGGTTAAGTGTACAATTATGGAAAGGTAAGGATCGAAGAAGACGGGTTGATATACGCTGTTGTTGACACGATGGTGGAATACTGTAGTGAAATACATGGTGTAGGACATACATGGGACCTCTCGATGGCGTGATATTTGGCGGGAAGAACTTATCATTGTGGTATTAATCAGTGGATTAGGAGGATAGGATCGACAGGACGTAATGAAATAGACTAACGTGACAGATGGGACGGGATGGTAGTCAAATAAAAGCTCAACTGTATTGTGATTAGTGGGACACATGGTGAAATGGATAGAAGAATGCGGTGTTAGACACGGACTTGACTGCAGAGGTAGAACGGATGCTTTTTGTATAGATGGACATCATGATGGCGTGAATATATGATAGGAAGCATTAGTCAATGGACTGGGAGAATTGTATTTACAAGACGTGGCGTGTTCAGGGTGATACAGACGGACGCTGCGTGCTCTATAATCGGAATGGGATAGACGGAACCATGTTGAAGGAATAGACAGGACGTAACGTGTAGGCTGGATGGAATGGATTGGTGAGACGGTGTGGAATGGATTGATAGGACAGGATGTGATGAATGCGTCGCGATGGAGAGGCAGAATGGAAGAGTGGACTGCGTAGTACAAAAAAAATTTCACTATACATTTCAGAGACAGAGAGCCACAAGACAAAAGGAAAATTTGTGTTTTTAGTCAAAGACATAGGACAATTTTTTTATTTTACTAGACAAAGACATAACACATCATCTACAACAGAGACATCGACGACATTCTTCCTCCATTACATGACAATAAAAGAGAGAGACTGGATCGACAACATCCATCCATGATCGAAATGTTCTATACACCGCCGTTATTTATGCCAAACGTGCTCTATAACAGAGAGAGAATCTAATAAACCGAATGGGTAGAATATATATCCCGTAATGGAGTCGAAGATCAGTAGGGGTAGACCGGATATGCGGTGGATGCGACAAGATGGACTGATGGGACGAAGGAAAATTGCTTTTACATATGAATGACGAAGAGTACGTTGGATTAATAGGACAATGAAGGGTCTAAAGATGGTGGAAGTAATGGTGGAATGCATGGCAGAAGCAATGGTTAAGTGTACAATTATGGAAAGGTAAGGATCGAAGAAGACGGGTTGATATACGCTGTTGTTGACACGATGGTGGAATACTGTAGTGAAATACATGGTGTAGGACATACATGGGACCTCTCGATGGCGTGATATTTGGCGGGAAGAACTTATCATTGTGGTATTAATCAGTGGATTAGGAGGATAGGATCGACAGGACGTAATGAAATAGACTAACGTGACAGATGGGACGGGATGGTAGTCAAATAAAAGCTCAACTGTATTGTGATTAGTGGGACACATGGTGGAATGGATAGAAGAATGCGGTGTTAGACACGGACTTGACTGCAGAGGTAGAACGGATGCTTTTTGTATAGATGGACATCATGATGGCGTGAATATATGATAGGAAGCATTAGTCAATGGACTGGGAGAATTGTATTTACAAGACGTGGCGTGTTCAGGGTGATACAGACGGACGCTGCGTGCTCTATAATCGGAATGGGATAGACGGAACCATGTTGAAGGAATAGACAGGACGTAACGTGTAGGCTGGATGGAATGGATTGGTGAGACGGTGTGGAATGGATTGATAGGACAGGATGTGATGAATGCGTCGCGATGGAGAGGCAGAATGGAAGAGTGGACTGCGTAGTACAAAAAAAATTTCACTATACATTTCAGAGACAGAGAGCCACAAGACAAAAGGAAAATTTGTGTTTTTAGTCAAAGACATAGGACAATTTTTTTATTTTACTAGACAAAGACATAACACATCATCTACAACAGAGACATCGACGACATTCTTCCTCCATTACATGACAATAAAAGAGAGAGACTGGATCGACAACATCCATCCATGATCGAAATGTTCTATACACCGCCGTTATTTATGCCAAACGTGCTCTATAACAGAGAGAGAATCTAATAAACCGAATGGGTAGAATATATATCCCGTAATGGAGTCGAAGATCAGTAGGGGTAGACCGGATATGCGGTGGATGCGACAAGATGGACTGATGGGACGAAGGAAAATTGCTTTTACATATGAATGACGAAGAGTACGTTGGATTAATAGGACAATGAAGGGTCTAAAGATGGTGGAAGTAATGGTGGAATGCATGGCAGAAGCAATGGTTAAGTGTACAATTATGGAAAGGTAAGGATCGAAGAAGACGGGTTGATATACGCTGTTGTTGACACGATGGTGGAATACTGTAGTGAAATACATGGTGTAGGACATACATGGGACCTCTCGATGGCGTGATATTTGGCGGGAAGAACTTATCATTGTGGTATTAATCAGTGGATTAGGAGGATAGGATCGACAGGACGTAATGAAATAGACTAACGTGACAGATGGGACGGGATGGTAGTCAAATAAAAGCTCAACTGTATTGTGATTAGTGGGACACATGGTGGAATGGATAGAAGAATGCGGTGTTAGACACGGACTTGACTGCAGAGGTAGAACGGATGCTTTTTGTATAGATGGACATCATGATGGCGTGAATATATGATAGGAAGCATTAGTCAATGGACTGGGAGAATTGTATTTACAAGACGTGGCGTGTTCAGGGTGATACAGACGGACGCTGCGTGCTCTATAATCGGAATGGGATAGACGGAACCATGTTGAAGGAATAGACAGGACGTAACGTGTAGGCTGGATGGAATGGATTGGTGAGACGGTGTGGAATGGATTGATAGGACAGGATGTGATGAATGCGTCGCGATGGAGAGGCAGAATGGAAGAGTGGACTGCGTAGTACAAAAAAAATTTCACTATACATTTCAGAGACAGAGAGCCACAAGACAAAAGGAAAATTTGTGTTTTTAGTCAAAGACATAGGACAATTTTTTTATTTTACTAGACAAAGACATAACACATCATCTACAACAGAGACATCGACGACATTCTTCCTCCATTACATGACAATAAAAGAGAGAGACTGGATCGACAACATCCATCCATGATCGAAATGTTCTATACACCGCCGTTATTTATGCCAAACGTGCTCTATAACAGAGAGAGAATCTAATAAACCGAATGGGTAGAATATATATCCCGTAATGGAGTCGAAGATCAGTAGGGGTAGACCGGATATGCGGTGGATGCGACAAGATGGACTGATGGGACGAAGGAAAATTGCTTTTACATATGAATGACGAAGAGTACGTTGGATTAATAGGACAATGAAGGGTCTAAAGATGGTGGAAGTAATGGTGGAATGCATGGCAGAAGCAATGGTTAAGTGTACAATTATGGAAAGGTAAGGATCGAAGAAGACGGGTTGATATACGCTGTTGTTGACACGATGGTGGAATACTGTAGTGAAATACATGGTGTAGGACATACATGGGACCTCTCGATGGCGTGATATTTGGCGGGAAGAACTTATCATTGTGGTATTAATCAGTGGATTAGGAGGATAGGATCGACAGGACGTAATGAAATAGACTAACGTGACAGATGGGACGGGATGGTAGTCAAATAAAAGCTCAACTGTATTGTGATTAGTGGGACACATGGTGGAATGGATAGAAGAATGCGGTGTTAGACACGGACTTGACTGCAGAGGTAGAACGGATGCTTTTTGTATAGATGGACATCATGATGGCGTGAATATATGATAGGAAGCATTAGTCAATGGACTGGGAGAATTGTATTTACAAGACGTGGCGTGTTCAGGGTGATACAGACGGACGCTGCGTGCTCTATAATCGGAATGGGATAGACGGAACCATGTTGAAGGAATAGACAGGACGTAACGTGTAGGCTGGATGGAATGGATTGGTGAGACGGTGTGGAATGGATTGATAGGACAGGATGTGATGAATGCGTCGCGATGGAGAGGCAGAATGGAAGAGTGGACTGCGTAGTACAAAAAAAATTTCACTATACATTTCAGAGACAGAGAGCCACAAGACAAAAGGAAAATTTGTGTTTTTAGTCAAAGACATAGGACAATTTTTTTATTTTACTAGACAAAGACATAACACATCATCTACAACAGAGACATCGACGACATTCTTCCTCCATTACATGACAATAAAAGAGAGAGACTGGATCGACAACATCCATCCATGATCGAAATGTTCTATACACCGCCGTTATTTATGCCAAACGTGCTCTATAACAGAGAGAGAATCTAATAAACCGAATGGGTAGAATATATATCCCGTAATGGAGTCGAAGATCAGTAGGGGTAGACCGGATATGCGGTGGATGCGACAAGATGGACTGATGGGACGAAGGAAAATTGCTTTTACATATGAATGACGAAGAGTACGTTGGATTAATAGGACAATGAAGGGTCTAAAGATGGTGGAAGTAATGGTGGAATGCATGGCAGAAGCAATGGTTAAGTGTACAATTATGGAAAGGTAAGGATCGAAGAAGACGGGTTGATATACGCTGTTGTTGACACGATGGTGGAATACTGTAGTGAAATACATGGTGTAGGACATACATGGGACCTCTCGATGGCGTGATATTTGGCGGGAAGAACTTATCATTGTGGTATTAATCAGTGGATTAGGAGGATAGGATCGACAGGACGTAATGAAATAGACTAACGTGACAGATGGGACGGGATGGTAGTCAAATAAAAGCTCAACTGTATTGTGATTAGTGGGACACATGGTGGAATGGATAGAAGAATGCGGTGTTAGACACGGACTTGACTGCAGAGGTAGAACGGATGCTTTTTGTATAGATGGACATCATGATGGCGTGAATATATGATAGGAAGCATTAGTCAATGGACTGGGAGAATTGTATTTACAAGACGTGGCGTGTTCAGGGTGATACAGACGGACGCTGCGTGCTCTATAATCGGAATGGGATAGACGGAACCATGTTGAAGGAATAGACAGGACGTAACGTGTAGGCTGGATGGAATGGATTGGTGAGACGGTGTGGAATGGATTGATAGGACAGGATGTGATGAATGCGTCGCGATGGAGAGGCAGAATGGAAGAGTGGACTGCGTAGTACAAAAAAAATTTCACTATACATTTCAGAGACAGAGAGCCACAAGACAAAAGGAAAATTTGTGTTTTTAGTCAAAGACATAGGACAATTTTTTTATTTTACTAGACAAAGACATAACACATCATCTACAACAGAGACATCGACGACATTCTTCCTCCATTACATGACAATAAAAGAGAGAGACTGGATCGACAACATCCATCCATGATCGAAATGTTCTATACACCGCCGTTATTTATGCCAAACGTGCTCTATAACAGAGAGAGAATCTAATAAACCGAATGGGTAGAATATATATCCCGTAATGGAGTCGAAGATCAGTAGGGGTAGACCGGATATGCGGTGGATGCGACAAGATGGACTGATGGGACGAAGGAAAATTGCTTTTACATATGAATGACGAAGAGTACGTTGGATTAATAGGACAATGAAGGGTCTAAAGATGGTGGAAGTAATGGTGGAATGCATGGCAGAAGCAATGGTTAAGTGTACAATTATGGAAAGGTAAGGATCGAAGAAGACGGGTTGATATACGCTGTTGTTGACACGATGGTGGAATACTGTAGTGAAATACATGGTGTAGGACATACATGGGACCTCTCGATGGCGTGATATTTGGCGGGAAGAACTTATCATTGTGGTATTAATCAGTGGATTAGGAGGATAGGATCGACAGGACGTAATGAAATAGACTAACGTGACAGATGGGACGGGATGGTAGTCAAATAAAAGCTCAACTGTATTGTGATTAGTGGGACACATGGTGGAATGGATAGAAGAATGCGGTGTTAGACACGGACTTGACTGCAGAGGTAGAACGGATGCTTTTTGTATAGATGGACATCATGATGGCGTGAATATATGATAGGAAGCATTAGTCAATGGACTGGGAGAATTGTATTTACAAGACGTGGCGTGTTCAGGGTGATACAGACGGACGCTGCGTGCTCTATAATCGGAATGGGATAGACGGAACCATGTTGAAGGAATAGACAGGACGTAACGTGTAGGCTGGATGGAATGGATTGGTGAGACGGTGTGGAATGGATTGATAGGACAGGATGTGATGAATGCGTCGCGATGGAGAGGCAGAATGGAAGAGTGGACTGCGTAGTACAAAAAAAATTTCACTATACATTTCAGAGACAGAGAGCCACAAGACAAAAGGAAAATTTGTGTTTTTAGTCAAAGACATAGGACAATTTTTTTATTTTACTAGACAAAGACATAACACATCATCTACAACAGAGACATCGACGACATTCTTCCTCCATTACATGACAATAAAAGAGAGAGACTGGATCGACAACATCCATCCATGATTGAAATGTTCTATACACCGCCGTTATTTATGCCAAACGTGCTCTATAACAGAGAGAGAATCTAATAAACCGAATGGGTAGAATATATATCCCGTAATGGAGTCGAAGATCAGTAGGGGTAGACCGGATATGCGGTGGATGCGACAAGATGGACTGATGGGACGAAGGAAAATTGCTTTTACATATGAATGACGAAGAGTACGTTGGATTAATAGGACAATGAAGGGTCTAAAGATGGTGGAAGTAATGGTGGAATGCATGGCAGAAGCAATGGTTAAGTGTACAATTATGGAAAGGTAAGGATCGAAGAAGACGGGTTGATATACGCTGTTGTTGACACGATGGTGGAATACTGTAGTGAAATACATGGTGTAGGACATACATGGGACCTCTCGATGGCGTGATATTTGGCGGGAAGAACTTATCATTGTGGTATTAATCAGTGGATTAGGAGGATAGGATCGACAGGACGTAATGAAATAGACTAACGTGACAGATGGGACGGGATGGTAGTCAAATAAAAGCTCAACTGTATTGTGATTAGTGGGACACATGGTGGAATGGATAGAAGAATGCGGTGTTAGACACGGACTTGACTGCAGAGGTAGAACGGATGCTTTTTGTATAGATGGACATCATGATGGCGTGAATATATGATAGGAAGCATTAGTCAATGGACTGGGAGAATTGTATTTACAAGACGTGGCGTGTTCAGGGTGATACAGACGGACGCTGCGTGCTCTATAATCGGAATGGGATAGACGGAACCATGTTGAAGGAATAGACAGGACGTAACGTGTAGGCTGGATGGAATGGATTGGTGAGACGGTGTGGAATGGATTGATAGGACAGGATGTGATGAATGCGTCGCGATGGAGAGGCAGAATGGAAGAGTGGACTGCGTAGTACAAAAAAAATTTCACTATACATTTCAGAGACAGAGAGCCACAAGACAAAAGGAAAATTTGTGTTTTTAGTCAAAGACATAGGACAATTTTTTTATTTTACTAGACAAAGACATAACACATCATCTACAACAGAGACATCGACGACATTCTTCCTCCATTACATGACAATAAAAGAGAGAGACTGGATCGACAACATCCATCCATGATCGAAATGTTCTATACACCGCCGTTATTTATGCCAAACGTGCTCTATAACAGAGAGAGAATCTAATAAACCGAATGGGTAGAATATATATCCCGTAATGGAGTCGAAGATCAGTAGGGGTAGACCGGATATGCGGTGGATGCGACAAGATGGACTGATGGGACGAAGGAAAATTGCTTTTACATATGAATGACGAAGAGTACGTTGGATTAATAGGACAATGAAGGGTCTAAAGATGGTGGAAGTAATGGTGGAATGCATGGCAGAAGCAATGGTTAAGTGTACAATTATGGAAAGGTAAGGATCGAAGAAGACGGGTTGATATACGCTGTTGTTGACACGATGGTGGAATACTGTAGTGAAATACATGGTGTAGGACATACATGGGACCTCTCGATGGCGTGATATTTGGCGGGAAGAACTTATCATTGTGGTATTAATCAGTGGATTAGGAGGATAGGATCGACAGGACGTAATGAAATAGACTAACGTGACAGATGGGACGGGATGGTAGTCAAATAAAAGCTCAACTGTATTGTGATTAGTGGGACACATGGTGGAATGGATAGAAGAATGCGGTGTTAGACACGGACTTGACTGCAGAGGTAGAACGGATGCTTTTTGTATAGATGGACATCATGATGGCGTGAATATATGATAGGAAGCATTAGTCAATGGACTGGGAGAATTGTATTTACAAGACGTGGCGTGTTCAGGGTGATACAGACGGACGCTGCGTGCTCTATAATCGGAATGGGATAGACGGAACCATGTTGAAGGAATAGACAGGACGTAACGTGTAGGCTGGATGGAATGGATTGGTGAGACGGTGTGGAATGGATTGATAGGACAGGATGTGATGAATGCGTCGCGATGGAGAGGCAGAATGGAAGAGTGGACTGCGTAGTACAAAAAAAATTTCACTATACATTTCAGAGACAGAGAGCCACAAGACAAAAGGAAAATTTGTGTTTTTAGTCAAAGACATAGGACAATTTTTTTATTTTACTAGACAAAGACATAACACATCATCTACAACAGAGACATCGACGACATTCTTCCTCCATTACATGACAATAAAAGAGAGAGACTGGATCGACAACATCCATCCATGATCGAAATGTTCTATACACCGCCGTTATTTATGCCAAACGTGCTCTATAACAGAGAGAGAATCTAATAAACCGAATGGGTAGAATATATATCCCGTAATGGAGTCGAAGATCAGTAGGGGTAGACCGGATATGCGGTGGATGCGACAAGATGGACTGATGGGACGAAGGAAAATTGCTTTTACATATGAATGACGAAGAGTACGTTGGATTAATAGGACAATGAAGGGTCTAAAGATGGTGGAAGTAATGGTGGAATGCATGGCAGAAGCAATGGTTAAGTGTACAATTATGGAAAGGTAAGGATCGAAGAAGACGGGTTGATATACGCTGTTGTTGACACGATGGTGGAATACTGTAGTGAAATACATGGTGTAGGACATACATGGGACCTCTCGATGGCGTGATATTTGGCGGGAAGAACTTATCATTGTGGTATTAATCAGTGGATTAGGAGGATAGGATCGACAGGACGTAATGAAATAGACTAACGTGACAGATGGGACGGGATGGTAGTCAAATAAAAGCTCAACTGTATTGTGATTAGTGGGACACATGGTGGAATGGATAGAAGAATGCGGTGTTAGACACGGACTTGACTGCAGAGGTAGAACGGATGCTTTTTGTATAGATGGACATCATGATGGCGTGAATATATGATAGGAAGCATTAGTCAATGGACTGGGAGAATTGTATTTACAAGACGTGGCGTGTTCAGGGTGATACAGACGGACGCTGCGTGCTCTATAATCGGAATGGGATAGACGGAACCATGTTGAAGGAATAGACAGGACGTAACGTGTAGGCTGGATGGAATGGATTGGTGAGACGGTGTGGAATGGATTGATAGGACAGGATGTGATGAATGCGTCGCGATGGAGAGGCAGAATGGAAGAGTGGACTGCGTAGTACAAAAAAAATTTCACTATACATTTCAGAGACAGAGAGCCACAAGACAAAAGGAAAATTTGTGTTTTTAGTCAAAGACATAGGACAATTTTTTTATTTTACTAGACAAAGACATAACACATCATCTACAACAGAGACATCGACGACATTCTTCCTCCATTACATGACAATAAAAGAGAGAGACTGGATCGACAACATCCATCCATGATCGAAATGTTCTATACACCGCCGTTATTTATGCCAAACGTGCTCTATAACAGAGAGAGAATCTAATAAACCGAATGGGTAGAATATATATCCCGTAATGGAGTCGAAGATCAGTAGGGGTAGACCGGATATGCGGTGGATGCGACAAGATGGACTGATGGGACGAAGGAAAATTGCTTTTACATATGAATGACGAAGAGTACGTTGGATTAATAGGACAATGAAGGGTCTAAAGATGGTGGAAGTAATGGTGGAATGCATGGCAGAAGCAATGGTTAAGTGTACAATTATGGAAAGGTAAGGATCGAAGAAGACGGGTTGATATACGCTGTTGTTGACACGATGGTGGAATACTGTAGTGAAATACATGGTGTAGGACATACATGGGACCTCTCGATGGCGTGATATTTGGCGGGAAGAACTTATCATTGTGGTATTAATCAGTGGATTAGGAGGATAGGATCGACAGGACGTAATGAAATAGACTAACGTGACAGATGGGACGGGATGGTAGTCAAATAAAAGCTCAACTGTATTGTGATTAGTGGGACACATGGTGGAATGGATAGAAGAATGCGGTGTTAGACACGGACTTGACTGCAGAGGTAGAACGGATGCTTTTTGTATAGATGGACATCATGATGGCGTGAATATATGATAGGAAGCATTAGTCAATGGACTGGGAGAATTGTATTTACAAGACGTGGCGTGTTCAGGGTGATACAGACGGACGCTGCGTGCTCTATAATCGGAATGGGATAGACGGAACCATGTTGAAGGAATAGACAGGACGTAACGTGTAGGCTGGATGGAATGGATTGGTGAGACGGTGTGGAATGGATTGATAGGACAGGATGTGATGAATGCGTCGCGATGGAGAGGCAGAATGGAAGAGTGGACTGCGTAGTACAAAAAAAATTTCACTATACATTTCAGAGACAGAGAGCCACAAGACAAAAGGAAAATTTGTGTTTTTAGTCAAAGACATAGGACAATTTTTTTATTTTACTAGACAAAGACATAACACATCATCTACAACAGAGACATCGACGACATTCTTCCTCCATTACATGACAATAAAAGAGAGAGACTGGATCGACAACATCCATCCATGATCGAAATGTTCTATACACCGCCGTTATTTATGCCAAACGTGCTCTATAACAGAGAGAGAATCTAATAAACCGAATGGGTAGAATATATATCCCGTAATGGAGTCGAAGATCAGTAGGGGTAGACCGGATATGCGGTGGATGCGACAAGATGGACTGATGGGACGAAGGAAAATTGCTTTTACATATGAATGACGAAGAGTACGTTGGATTAATAGGACAATGAAGGGTCTAAAGATGGTGGAAGTAATGGTGGAATGCATGGCAGAAGCAATGGTTAAGTGTACAATTATGGAAAGGTAAGGATCGAAGAAGACGGGTTGATATACGCTGTTGTTGACACGATGGTGGAATACTGTAGTGAAATACATGGTGTAGGACATACATGGGACCTCTCGATGGCGTGATATTTGGCGGGAAGAACTTATCATTGTGGTATTAATCAGTGGATTAGGAGGATAGGATCGACAGGACGTAATGAAATAGACTAACGTGACAGATGGGACGGGATGGTAGTCAAATAAAAGCTCAACTGTATTGTGATTAGTGGGACACATGGTGGAATGGATAGAAGAATGCGGTGTTAGACACGGACTTGACTGCAGAGGTAGAACGGATGCTTTTTGTATAGATGGACATCATGATGGCGTGAATATATGATAGGAAGCATTAGTCAATGGACTGGGAGAATTGTATTTACAAGACGTGGCGTGTTCAGGGTGATACAGACGGACGCTGCGTGCTCTATAATCGGAATGGGATAGACGGAACCATGTTGAAGGAATAGACAGGACGTAACGTGTAGGCTGGATGGAATGGATTGGTGAGACGGTGTGGAATGGATTGATAGGACAGGATGTGATGAATGCGTCGCGATGGAGAGGCAGAATGGAAGAGTGGACTGCGTAGTACAAAAAAAATTTCACTATACATTTCAGAGACAGAGAGCCACAAGACAAAAGGAAAATTTGTGTTTTTAGTCAAAGACATAGGACAATTTTTTTATTTTACTAGACAAAGACATAACACATCATCTACAACAGAGACATCGACGACATTCTTCCTCCATTACATGACAATAAAAGAGAGAGACTGGATCGACAACATCCATCCATGATCGAAATGTTCTATACACCGCCGTTATTTATGCCAAACGTGCTCTATAACAGAGAGAGAATCTAATAAACCGAATGGGTAGAATATATATCCCGTAATGGAGTCGAAGATCAGTAGGGGTAGACCGGATATGCGGTGGATGCGACAAGATGGACTGATGGGACGAAGGAAAATTGCTTTTACATATGAATGACGAAGAGTACGTTGGATTAATAGGACAATGAAGGGTCTAAAGATGGTGGAAGTAATGGTGGAATGCATGGCAGAAGCAATGGTTAAGTGTACAATTATGGAAAGGTAAGGATCGAAGAAGACGGGTTGATATACGCTGTTGTTGACACGATGGTGGAATACTGTAGTGAAATACATGGTGTAGGACATACATGGGACCTCTCGATGGCGTGATATTTGGCGGGAAGAACTTATCATTGTGGTATTAATCAGTGGATTAGGAGGATAGGATCGACAGGACGTAATGAAATAGACTAACGTGACAGATGGGACGGGATGGTAGTCAAATAAAAGCTCAACTGTATTGTGATTAGTGGGACACATGGTGGAATGGATAGAAGAATGCGGTGTTAGACACGGACTTGACTGCAGAGGTAGAACGGATGCTTTTTGTATAGATGGACATCATGATGGCGTGAATATATGATAGGAAGCATTAGTCAATGGACTGGGAGAATTGTATTTACAAGACGTGGCGTGTTCAGGGTGATACAGACGGACGCTGCGTGCTCTATAATCGGAATGGGATAGACGGAACCATGTTGAAGGAATAGACAGGACGTAACGTGTAGGCTGGATGGAATGGATTGGTGAGACGGTGTGGAATGGATTGATAGGACAGGATGTGATGAATGCGTCGCGATGGAGAGGCAGAATGGAAGAGTGGACTGCGTAGTACAAAAAAAATTTCACTATACATTTCAGAGACAGAGAGCCACAAGACAAAAGGAAAATTTGTGTTTTTAGTCAAAGACATAGGACAATTTTTTTATTTTACTAGACAAAGACATAACACATCATCTACAACAGAGACATCGACGACATTCTTCCTCCATTACATGACAATAAAAGAGAGAGACTGGATCGACAACATCCATCCATGATCGAAATGTTCTATACACCGCCGTTATTTATGCCAAACGTGCTCTATAACAGAGAGAGAATCTAATAAACCGAATGGGTAGAATATATATCCCGTAATGGAGTCGAAGATCAGTAGGGGTAGACCGGATATGCGGTGGATGCGACAAGATGGACTGATGGGACGAAGGAAAATTGCTTTTACATATGAATGACGAAGAGTACGTTGGATTAATAGGACAATGAAGGGTCTAAAGATGGTGGAAGTAATGGTGGAATGCATGGCAGAAGCAATGGTTAAGTGTACAATTATGGAAAGGTAAGGATCGAAGAAGACGGGTTGATATACGCTGTTGTTGACACGATGGTGGAATACTGTAGTGAAATACATGGTGTAGGACATACATGGGACCTCTCGATGGCGTGATATTTGGCGGGAAGAACTTATCATTGTGGTATTAATCAGTGGATTAGGAGGATAGGATCGACAGGACGTAATGAAATAGACTAACGTGACAGATGGGACGGGATGGTAGTCAAATAAAAGCTCAACTGTATTGTGATTAGTGGGACACATGGTGGAATGGATAGAAGAATGCGGTGTTAGACACGGACTTGACTGCAGAGGTAGAACGGATGCTTTTTGTATAGATGGACATCATGATGGCGTGAATATATGATAGGAAGCATTAGTCAATGGACTGGGAGAATTGTATTTACAAGACGTGGCGTGTTCAGGGTGATACAGACGGACGCTGCGTGCTCTATAATCGGAATGGGATAGACGGAACCATGTTGAAGGAATAGACAGGACGTAACGTGTAGGCTGGATGGAATGGATTGGTGAGACGGTGTGGAATGGATTGATAGGACAGGATGTGATGAATGCGTCGCGATGGAGAGGCAGAATGGAAGAGTGGACTGCGTAGTACAAAAAAAATTTCACTATACATTTCAGAGACAGAGAGCCACAAGACAAAAGGAAAATTTGTGTTTTTAGTCAAAGACATAGGACAATTTTTTTATTTTACTAGACAAAGACATAACACATCATCTACAACAGAGACATCGACGACATTCTTCCTCCATTACATGACAATAAAAGAGAGAGACTGGATCGACAACATCCATCCATGATCGAAATGTTCTATACACCGCCGTTATTTATGCCAAACGTGCTCTATAACAGAGAGAGAATCTAATAAACCGAATGGGTAGAATATATATCCCGTAATGGAGTCGAAGATCAGTAGGGGTAGACCGGATATGCGGTGGATGCGACAAGATGGACTGATGGGACGAAGGAAAATTGCTTTTACATATGAATGACGAAGAGTACGTTGGATTAATAGGACAATGAAGGGTCTAAAGATGGTGGAAGTAATGGTGGAATGCATGGCAGAAGCAATGGTTAAGTGTACAATTATGGAAAGGTAAGGATCGAAGAAGACGGGTTGATATACGCTGTTGTTGACACGATGGTGGAATACTGTAGTGAAATACATGGTGTAGGACATACATGGGACCTCTCGATGGCGTGATATTTGGCGGGAAGAACTTATCATTGTGGTATTAATCAGTGGATTAGGAGGATAGGATCGACAGGACGTAATGAAATAGACTAACGTGACAGATGGGACGGGATGGTAGTCAAATAAAAGCTCAACTGTATTGTGATTAGTGGGACACATGGTGGAATGGATAGAAGAATGCGGTGTTAGACACGGACTTGACTGCAGAGGTAGAACGGATGCTTTTTGTATAGATGGACATCATGATGGCGTGAATATATGATAGGAAGCATTAGTCAATGGACTGGGAGAATTGTATTTACAAGACGTGGCGTGTTCAGGGTGATACAGACGGACGCTGCGTGCTCTATAATCGGAATGGGATAGACGGAACCATGTTGAAGGAATAGACAGGACGTAACGTGTAGGCTGGATGGAATGGATTGGTGAGACGGTGTGGAATGGATTGATAGGACAGGATGTGATGAATGCGTCGCGATGGAGAGGCAGAATGGAAGAGTGGACTGCGTAGTACAAAAAAAATTTCACTATACATTTCAGAGACAGAGAGCCACAAGACAAAAGGAAAATTTGTGTTTTTAGTCAAAGACATAGGACAATTTTTTTATTTTACTAGACAAAGACATAACACATCATCTACAACAGAGACATCGACGACATTCTTCCTCCATTACATGACAATAAAAGAGAGAGACTGGATCGACAACATCCATCCATGATCGAAATGTTCTATACACCGCCGTTATTTATGCCAAACGTGCTCTATAACAGAGAGAGAATCTAATAAACCGAATGGGTAGAATATATATCCCGTAATGGAGTCGAAGATCAGTAGGGGTAGACCGGATATGCGGTGGATGCGACAAGATGGACTGATGGGACGAAGGAAAATTGCTTTTACATATGAATGACGAAGAGTACGTTGGATTAATAGGACAATGAAGGGTCTAAAGATGGTGGAAGTAATGGTGGAATGCATGGCAGAAGCAATGGTTAAGTGTACAATTATGGAAAGGTAAGGATCGAAGAAGACGGGTTGATATACGCTGTTGTTAACACGATGGTGGAATACTGTAGTGAAATACATGGTGTAGGACATACATGGGACCTCTCGATGGCGTGATATTTGGCGGGAAGAACTTATCATTGTGGTATTAATCAGTGGATTAGGAGGATAGGATCGACAGGACGTAATGAAATAGACTAACGTGACAGATGGGACGGGATGGTAGTCAAATAAAAGCTCAACTGTATTGTGATTAGTGGGACACATGGTGGAATGGATAGAAGAATGCGGTGTTAGACACGGACTTGACTGCAGAGGTAGAACGGATGCTTTTTGTATAGATGGACATCATGATGGCGTGAATATATGATAGGAAGCATTAGTCAATGGACTGGGAGAATTGTATTTACAAGACGTGGCGTGTTCAGGGTGATACAGACGGACGCTGCGTGCTCTATAATCGGAATGGGATAGACGGAACCATGTTGAAGGAATAGACAGGACGTAACGTGTAGGCTGGATGGAATGGATTGGTGAGACAGTGTGGAAAGGAGTGATAGGACAGGATGTGATGAATGCGTCGCGATGGAGAGGCAGAATGGAAGAGTGGACTGCGTAGTACAAAAAAAATTTCACTATACATTTCAGAGACAGAGAGCCACAAGACAAAAGGAAAATTTGTGTTTTTAGTCAAAGACATAGGACAATTTTTTTATTTTACTAGACAAAGACATAACACATCATCTACAACAGAGACATCGACGACATTCTTCCTCCATTACATGACAATAAAAGAGAGAGACTGGATCGACAACATCCATCCATGATCGAAATGTTCTATACACCGCCGTTATTTATGCCAAACGTGCTCTATAACAGAGAGAGAATCTAATAAACCGAATGGGTAGAATATATATCCCGTAATGGAGTCGAAGATCAGTAGGGGTAGACCGGATATGCGGTGGATGCGACAAGATGGACTGATGGGACGAAGGAAAATTGCTTTTACATATGAATGACGAAGAGTACGTTGGATTAATAGGACAATGAAGGGTCTAAAGATGGTGGAAGTAATGGTGGAATGCATGGCAGAAGCAATGGTTAAGTGTACAATTATGGAAAGGTAAGGATCGAAGAAGACGGGTTGATATACGCTGTTGTTGACACGATGGTGGAATACTGTAGTGAAATACATGGTGTAGGACATACATGGGACCTCTCGATGGCGTGATATTTGGCGGGAAGAACTTATCATTGTGGTATTAATCAGTGGATTAGGAGGATAGGATCGACAGGACGTAATGAAATAGACTAACGTGACAGATGGGACGGGATGGTAGTCAAATAAAAGCTCAACTGTATTGTGATTAGTGGGACACATGGTGGAATGGATAGAAGAATGCGGTGTTAGACACGGACTTGACTGCAGAGGTAGAACGGATGCTTTTTGTATAGATGGACATCATGATGGCGTGAATATATGATAGGAAGCATTAGTCAATGGACTGGGAGAATTGTATTTACAAGACGTGGCGTGTTCAGGGTGATACAGACGGACGCTGCGTGCTCTATAATCGGAATGGGATAGACGGAACCATGTTGAAGGAATAGACAGGACGTAACGTGTAGGCTGGATGGAATGGATTGGTGAGACGGTGTGGAATGGATTGATAGGACAGGATGTGATGAATGCGTCGCGATGGAGAGGCAGAATGGAAGAGTGGACTGCGTAGTACAAAAAAAATTTCACTATACATTTCAGAGACAGAGAGCCACAAGACAAAAGGAAAATTTGTGTTTTTAGTCAAAGACATAGGACAATTTTTTTATTTTACTAGACAAAGACATAACACATCATCTACAACAGAGACATCGACGACATTCTTCCTCCATTACATGACAATAAAAGAGAGAGACTGGATCGACAACATCCATCCATGATCGAAATGTTCTATACACCGCCGTTATTTATGCCAAACGTGCTCTATAACAGAGAGAGAATCTAATAAACCGAATGGGTAGAATATATATCCCGTAATGGAGTCGAAGATCAGTAGGGGTAGACCGGATATGCGGTGGATGCGACAAGATGGACTGATGGGACGAAGGAAAATTGCTTTTACATATGAATGACGAAGAGTACGTTGGATTAATAGGACAATGAAGGGTCTAAAGATGGTGGAAGTAATGGTGGAATGCATGGCAGAAGCAATGGTTAAGTGTACAATTATGGAAAGGTAAGGATCGAAGAAGACGGGTTGATATACGCTGTTGTTGACACGATGGTGGAATACTGTAGTGAAATACATGGTGTAGGACATACATGGGACCTCTCGATGGCGTGATATTTGGCGGGAAGAACTTATCATTGTGGTATTAATCAGTGGATTAGGAGGATAGGATCGACAGGACGTAATGAAATAGACTAACGTGACAGATGGGACGGGATGGTAGTCAAATAAAAGCTCAACTGTATTGTGATTAGTGGGACACATGGTGGAATGGATAGAAGAATGCGGTGTTAGACACGGACTTGACTGCAGAGGTAGAACGGATGCTTTTTGTATAGATGGACATCATGATGGCGTGAATATATGATAGGAAGCATTAGTCAATGGACTGGGAGAATTGTATTTACAAGACGTGGCGTGTTCAGGGTGATACAGACGGACGCTGCGTGCTCTATAATCGGAATGGGATAGACGGAACCATGTTGAAGGAATAGACAGGACGTAACGTGTAGGCTGGATGGAATGGATTGGTGAGACGGTGTGGAATGGATTGATAGGACAGGATGTGATGAATGCGTCGCGATGGAGAGGCAGAATGGAAGAGTGGACTGCGTAGTACAAAAAAAATTTCACTATACATTTCAGAGACAGAGAGCCACAAGACAAAAGGAAAATTTGTGTTTTTAGTCAAAGACATAGGACAATTTTTTTATTTTACTAGACAAAGACATAACACATCATCTACAACAGAGACATCGACGACATTCTTCCTCCATTACATGACAATAAAAGAGAGAGACTGGATCGACAACATCCATCCATGATCGAAATGTTCTATACACCGCCGTTATTTATGCCAAACGTGCTCTATAACAGAGAGAGAATCTAATAAACCGAATGGGTAGAATATATATCCCGTAATGGAGTCGAAGATCAGTAGGGGTAGACCGGATATGCGGTGGATGCGACAAGATGGACTGATGGGACGAAGGAAAATTGCTTTTACATATGAATGACGAAGAGTACGTTGGATTAATAGGACAATGAAGGGTCTAAAGATGGTGGAAGTAATGGTGGAATGCATGGCAGAAGCAATGGTTAAGTGTACAATTATGGAAAGGTAAGGATCGAAGAAGACGGGTTGATATACGCTGTTGTTGACACGATGGTGGAATACTGTAGTGAAATACATGGTGTAGGACATACATGGGACCTCTCGATGGCGTGATATTTGGCGGGAAGAACTTATCATTGTGGTATTAATCAGTGGATTAGGAGGATAGGATCGACAGGACGTAATGAAATAGACTAACGTGACAGATGGGACGGGATGGTAGTCAAATAAAAGCTCAACTGTATTGTGATTAGTGGGACACATGGTGAAATGGATAGAAGAATGCGGTGTTAGACACGGACTTGACTGCAGAGGTAGAACGGATGCTTTTTGTATAGATGGACATCATGATGGCGTGAATATATGATAGGAAGCATTAGTCAATGGACTGGGAGAATTGTATTTACAAGACGTGGCGTGTTCAGGGTGATACAGACGGACGCTGCGTGCTCTATAATCGGAATGGGATAGACGGAACCATGTTGAAGGAATAGACAGGACGTAACGTGTAGGCTGGATGGAATGGATTGGTGAGACGGTGTGGAATGGATTGATAGGACAGGATGTGATGAATGCGTCGCGATGGAGAGGCAGAATGGAAGAGTGGACTGCGTAGTACAAAAAAAATTTCACTATACATTTCAGAGACAGAGAGCCACAAGACAAAAGGAAAATTTGTGTTTTTAGTCAAAGACATAGGACAATTTTTTTATTTTACTAGACAAAGACATAACACATCATCTACAACAGAGACATCGACGACATTCTTCCTCCATTACATGACAATAAAAGAGAGAGACTGGATCGACAACATCCATCCATGATCGAAATGTTCTATACACCGCCGTTATTTATGCCAAACGTGCTCTATAACAGAGAGAGAATCTAATAAACCGAATGGGTAGAATATATATCCCGTAATGGAGTCGAAGATCAGTAGGGGTAGACCGGATATGCGGTGGATGCGACAAGATGGACTGATGGGACGAAGGAAAATTGCTTTTACATATGAATGACGAAGAGTACGTTGGATTAATAGGACAATGAAGGGTCTAAAGATGGTGGAAGTAATGGTGGAATGCATGGCAGAAGCAATGGTTAAGTGTACAATTATGGAAAGGTAAGGATCGAAGAAGACGGGTTGATATACGCTGTTGTTGACACGATGGTGGAATACTGTAGTGAAATACATGGTGTAGGACATACATGGGACCTCTCGATGGCGTGATATTTGGCGGGAAGAACTTATCATTGTGGTATTAATCAGTGGATTAGGAGGATAGGATCGACAGGACGTAATGAAATAGACTAACGTGACAGATGGGACGGGATGGTAGTCAAATAAAAGCTCAACTGTATTGTGATTAGTGGGACACATGGTGGAATGGATAGAAGAATGCGGTGTTAGACACGGACTTGACTGCAGAGGTAGAACGGATGCTTTTTGTATAGATGGACATCATGATGGCGTGAATATATGATAGGAAGCATTAGTCAATGGACTGGGAGAATTGTATTTACAAGACGTGGCGTGTTCAGGGTGATACAGACGGACGCTGCGTGCTCTATAATCGGAATGGGATAGACGGAACCATGTTGAAGGAATAGACAGGACGTAACGTGTAGGCTGGATGGAATGGATTGGTGAGACGGTGTGGAATGGATTGATAGGACAGGATGTGATGAATGCGTCGCGATGGAGAGGCAGAATGGAAGAGTGGACTGCGTAGTACAAAAAAAATTTCACTATACATTTCAGAGACAGAGAGCCACAAGACAAAAGGAAAATTTGTGTTTTTAGTCAAAGACATAGGACAATTTTTTTATTTTACTAGACAAAGACATAACACATCATCTACAACAGAGACATCGACGACATTCTTCCTCCATTACATGACAATAAAAGAGAGAGACTGGATCGACAACATCCATCCATGATCGAAATGTTCTATACACCGCCGTTATTTATGCCAAACGTGCTCTATAACAGAGAGAGAATCTAATAAACCGAATGGGTAGAATATATATCCCGTAATGGAGTCGAAGATCAGTAGGGGTAGACCGGATATGCGGTGGATGCGACAAGATGGACTGATGGGACGAAGGAAAATTGCTTTTACATATGAATGACGAAGAGTACGTTGGATTAATAGGACAATGAAGGGTCTAAAGATGGTGGAAGTAATGGTGGAATGCATGGCAGAAGCAATGGTTAAGTGTACAATTATGGAAAGGTAAGGATCGAAGAAGACGGGTTGATATACGCTGTTGTTGACACGATGGTGGAATACTGTAGTGAAATACATGGTGTAGGACATACATGGGACCTCTCGATGGCGTGATATTTGGCGGGAAGAACTTATCATTGTGGTATTAATCAGTGGATTAGGAGGATAGGATCGACAGGACGTAATGAAATAGACTAACGTGACAGATGGGACGGGATGGTAGTCAAATAAAAGCTCAACTGTATTGTGATTAGTGGGACACATGGTGGAATGGATAGAAGAATGCGGTGTTAGACACGGACTTGACTGCAGAGGTAGAACGGATGCTTTTTGTATAGATGGACATCATGATGGCGTGAATATATGATAGGAAGCATTAGTCAATGGACTGGGAGAATTGTATTTACAAGACGTGGCGTGTTCAGGGTGATACAGACGGACGCTGCGTGCTCTATAATCGGAATGGGATAGACGGAACCATGTTGAAGGAATAGACAGGACGTAACGTGTAGGCTGTATGGAATGGATTGGTGAGACGGTGTGGAATGGATTGATAGGACAGGATGTGATGAATGCGTCGCGATGGAGAGGCAGAATGGAAGAGTGGACTGCGTAGTACAAAAAAAATTTCACTATACATTTCAGAGACAGAGAGCCACAAGACAAAAGGAAAATTTGTGTTTTTAGTCAAAGACATAGGACAATTTTTTTATTTTACTAGACAAAGACATAACACATCATCTACAACAGAGACATCGACGACATTCTTCCTCCATTACATGACAATAAAAGAGAGAGACTGGATCGACAACATCCATCCATGATCGAAATGTTCTATACACCGCCGTTATTTATGCCAAACGTGCTCTATAACAGAGAGAGAATCTAATAAACCGAATGGGTAGAATATATATCCCGTAATGGAGTCGAAGATCAGTAGGGGTAGACCGGATATGCGGTGGATGCGACAAGATGGACTGATGGGACGAAGGAAAATTGCTTTTACATATGAATGACGAAGAGTACGTTGGATTAATAGGACAATGAAGGGTCTAAAGATGGTGGAAGTAATGGTGGAATGCATGGCAGAAGCAATGGTTAAGTGTACAATTATGGAAAGGTAAGGATCGAAGAAGACGGGTTGATATACGCTGTTGTTGACACGATGGTGGAATACTGTAGTGAAATACATGGTGTAGGACATACATGGGACCTCTCGATGGCGTGATATTTGGCGGGAAGAACTTATCATTGTGGTATTAATCAGTGGATTAGGAGGATAGGATCGACAGGACGTAATGAAATAGACTAACGTGACAGATGGGACGGGATGGTAGTCAAATAAAAGCTCAACTGTATTGTGATTAGTGGGACACATGGTGGAATGGATAGAAGAATGCGGTGTTAGACACGGACTTGACTGCAGAGGTAGAACGGATGCTTTTTGTATAGATGGACATCATGATGGCGTGAATATATGATAGGAAGCATTAGTCAATGGACTGGGAGAATTGTATTTACAAGACGTGGCGTGTTCAGGGTGATACAGACGGACGCTGCGTGCTCTATAATCGGAATGGGATAGACGGAACCATGTTGAAGGAATAGACAGGACGTAACGTGTAGGCTGGATGGAATGGATTGGTGAGACGGTGTGGAATGGATTGATAGGACAGGATGTGATGAATGCGTCGCGATGGAGAGGCAGAATGGAAGAGTGGACTGCGTAGTACAAAAAAAATTTCACTATACATTTCAGAGACAGAGAGCCACAAGACAAAAGGAAAATTTGTGTTTTTAGTCAAAGACATAGGACAATTTTTTTATTTTACTAGACAAAGACATAACACATCATCTACAACAGAGACATCGACGACATTCTTCCTCCATTACATGACAATAAAAGAGAGAGACTGGATCGACAACATCCATCCATGATCGAAATGTTCTATACACCGCCGTTATTTATGCCAAACGTGCTCTATAACAGAGAGAGAATCTAATAAACCGAATGGGTAGAATATATATCCCGTAATGGAGTCGAAGATCAGTAGGGGTAGACCGGATATGCGGTGGATGCGACAAGATGGACTGATGGGACGAAGGAAAATTGCTTTTACATATGAATGACGAAGAGTACGTTGGATTAATAGGACAATGAAGGGTCTAAAGATGGTGGAAGTAATGGTGGAATGCATGGCAGAAGCAATGGTTAAGTGTACAATTATGGAAAGGTAAGGATCGAAGAAGACGGGTTGATATACGCTGTTGTTGACACGATGGTGGAATACTGTAGTGAAATACATGGTGTAGGACATACATGGGACCTCTCGATGGCGTGATATTTGGCGGGAAGAACTTATCATTGTGGTATTAATCAGTGGATTAGGAGGATAGGATCGACAGGACGTAATGAAATAGACTAACGTGACAGATGGGACGGGATGGTAGTCAAATAAAAGCTCAACTGTATTGTGATTAGTGGGACACATGGTGGAATGGATAGAAGAATGCGGTGTTAGACACGGACTTGACTGCAGAGGTAGAACGGATGCTTTTTGTATAGATGGACATCATGATGGCGTGAATATATGATAGGAAGCATTAGTCAATGGACTGGGAGAATTGTATTTACAAGACGTGGCGTGTTCAGGGTGATACAGACGGACGCTGCGTGCTCTATAATCGGAATGGGATAGACGGAACCATGTTGAAGGAATAGACAGGACGTAACGTGTAGGCTGGATGGAATGGATTGGTGAGACGGTGTGGAATGGATTGATAGGACAGGATGTGATGAATGCGTCGCGATGGAGAGGCAGAATGGAAGAGTGGACTGCGTAGTACAAAAAAAATTTCACTATACATTTCAGAGACAGAGAGCCACAAGACAAAAGGAAAATTTGTGTTTTTAGTCAAAGACATAGGACAATTTTTTTATTTTACTAGACAAAGACATAACACATCATCTACAACAGAGACATCGACGACATTCTTCCTCCATTACATGACAATAAAAGAGAGAGACTGGATCGACAACATCCATCCATGATCGAAATGTTCTATACACCGCCGTTATTTATGCCAAACGTGCTCTATAACAGAGAGAGAATCTAATAAACCGAATGGGTAGAATATATATCCCGTAATGGAGTCGAAGATCAGTAGGGGTAGACCGGATATGCGGTGGATGCGACAAGATGGACTGATGGGACGAAGGAAAATTGCTTTTACATATGAATGACGAAGAGTACGTTGGATTAATAGGACAATGAAGGGTCTAAAGATGGTGGAAGTAATGGTGGAATGCATGGCAGAAGCAATGGTTAAGTGTACAATTATGGAAAGGTAAGGATCGAAGAAGACGGGTTGATATACGCTGTTGTTGACACGATGGTGGAATACTGTAGTGAAATACATGGTGTAGGACATACATGGGACCTCTCGATGGCGTGATATTTGGCGGGAAGAACTTATCATTGTGGTATTAATCAGTGGATTAGGAGGATAGGATCGACAGGACGTAATGAAATAGACTAACGTGACAGATGGGACGGGATGGTAGTCAAATAAAAGCTCAACTGTATTGTGATTAGTGGGACACATGGTGGAATGGATAGAAGAATGCGGTGTTAGACACGGACTTGACTGCAGAGGTAGAACGGATGCTTTTTGTATAGATGGACATCATGATGGCGTGAATATATGATAGGAAGCATTAGTCAATGGACTGGGAGAATTGTATTTACAAGACGTGGCGTGTTCAGGGTGATACAGACGGACGCTGCGTGCTCTATAATCGGAATGGGATAGACGGAACCATGTTGAAGGAATAGACAGGACGTAACGTGTAGGCTGGATGGAATGGATTGGTGAGACGGTGTGGAATGGATTGATAGGACAGGATGTGATGAATGCGTCGCGATGGAGAGGCAGAATGGAAGAGTGGACTGCGTAGTACAAAAAAAATTTCACTATACATTTCAGAGACAGAGAGCCACAAGACAAAAGGAAAATTTGTGTTTTTAGTCAAAGACATAGGACAATTTTTTTATTTTACTAGACAAAGACATAACACATCATCTACAACAGAGACATCGACGACATTCTTCCTCCATTACATGACAATAAAAGAGAGAGACTGGATCGACAACATCCATCCATGATCGAAATGTTCTATACACCGCCGTTATTTATGCCAAACGTGCTCTATAACAGAGAGAGAATCTAATAAACCGAATGGGTAGAATATATATCCCGTAATGGAGTCGAAGATCAGTAGGGGTAGACCGGATATGCGGTGGATGCGACAAGATGGACTGATGGGACGAAGGAAAATTGCTTTTACATATGAATGACGAAGAGTACGTTGGATTAATAGGACAATGAAGGGTCTAAAGATGGTGGAAGTAATGGTGGAATGCATGGCAGAAGCAATGGTTAAGTGTACAATTATGGAAAGGTAAGGATCGAAGAAGACGGGTTGATATACGCTGTTGTTGACACGATGGTGGAATACTGTAGTGAAATACATGGTGTAGGACATACATGGGACCTCTCGATGGCGTGATATTTGGCGGGAAGAACTTATCATTGTGGTATTAATCAGTGGATTAGGAGGATAGGATCGACAGGACGTAATGAAATAGACTAACGTGACAGATGGGACGGGATGGTAGTCAAATAAAAGCTCAACTGTATTGTGATTAGTGGGACACATGGTGGAATGGATAGAAGAATGCGGTGTTAGACACGGACTTGACTGCAGAGGTAGAACGGATGCTTTTTGTATAGATGGACATCATGATGGCGTGAATATATGATAGGAAGCATTAGTCAATGGACTGGGAGAATTGTATTTACAAGACGTGGCGTGTTCAGGGTGATACAGACGGACGCTGCGTGCTCTATAATCGGAATGGGATAGACGGAACCATGTTGAAGGAATAGACAGGACGTAACGTGTAGGCTGGATGGAATGGATTGGTGAGACGGTGTGGAATGGATTGATAGGACAGGATGTGATGAATGCGTCGCGATGGAGAGGCAGAATGGAAGAGTGGACTGCGTAGTACAAAAAAAATTTCACTATACATTTCAGAGACAGAGAGCCACAAGACAAAAGGAAAATTTGTGTTTTTAGTCAAAGACATAGGACAATTTTTTTATTTTACTAGACAAAGACATAACACATCATCTACAACAGAGACATCGACGACATTCTTCCTCCATTACATGACAATAAAAGAGAGAGACTGGATCGACAACATCCATCCATGATCGAAATGTTCTATACACCGCCGTTATTTATGCCAAACGTGCTCTATAACAGAGAGAGAATCTAATAAACCGAATGGGTAGAATATATATCCCGTAATGGAGTCGAAGATCAGTAGGGGTAGACCGGATATGCGGTGGATGCGACAAGATGGACTGATGGGACGAAGGAAAATTGCTTTTACATATGAATGACGAAGAGTACGTTGGATTAATAGGACAATGAAGGGTCTAAAGATGGTGGAAGTAATGGTGGAATGCATGGCAGAAGCAATGGTTAAGTGTACAATTATGGAAAGGTAAGGATCGAAGAAGACGGGTTGATATACGCTGTTGTTGACACGATGGTGGAATACTGTAGTGAAATACATGGTGTAGGACATACATGGGACCTCTCGATGGCGTGATATTTGGCGGGAAGAACTTATCATTGTGGTATTAATCAGTGGATTAGGAGGATAGGATCGACAGGACGTAATGAAATAGACTAACGTGACAGATGGGACGGGATGGTAGTCAAATAAAAGCTCAACTGTATTGTGATTAGTGGGACACATGGTGGAATGGATAGAAGAATGCGGTGTTAGACACGGACTTGACTGCAGAGGTAGAACGGATGCTTTTTGTATAGATGGACATCATGATGGCGTGAATATATGATAGGAAGCATTAGTCAATGGACTGGGAGAATTGTATTTACAAGACGTGGCGTGTTCAGGGTGATACAGACGGACGCTGCGTGCTCTATAATCGGAATGGGATAGACGGAACCATGTTGAAGGAATAGACAGGACGTAACGTGTAGGCTGGATGGAATGGATTGGTGAGACGGTGTGGAATGGATTGATAGGACAGGATGTGATGAATGCGTCGCGATGGAGAGGCAGAATGGAAGAGTGGACTGCGTAGTACAAAAAAAATTTCACTATACATTTCAGAGACAGAGAGCCACAAGACAAAAGGAAAATTTGTGTTTTTAGTCAAAGACATAGGACAATTTTTTTATTTTACTAGACAAAGACATAACACATCATCTACAACAGAGACATCGACGACATTCTTCCTCCATTACATGACAATAAAAGAGAGAGACTGGATCGACAACATCCATCCATGATCGAAATGTTCTATACACCGCCGTTATTTATGCCAAACGTGCTCTATAACAGAGAGAGAATCTAATAAACCGAATGGGTAGAATATATATCCCGTAATGGAGTCGAAGATCAGTAGGGGTAGACCGGATATGCGGTGGATGCGACAAGATGGACTGATGGGACGAAGGAAAATTGCTTTTACATATGAATGACGAAGAGTACGTTGGATTAATAGGACAATGAAGGGTCTAAAGATGGTGGAAGTAATGGTGGAATGCATGGCAGAAGCAATGGTTAAGTGTACAATTATGGAAAGGTAAGGATCGAAGAAGACGGGTTGATATACGCTGTTGTTGACACGATGGTGGAATACTGTAGTGAAATACATGGTGTAGGACATACATGGGACCTCTCGATGGCGTGATATTTGGCGGGAAGAACTTATCATTGTGGTATTAATCAGTGGATTAGGAGGATAGGATCGACAGGACGTAATGAAATAGACTAACGTGACAGATGGGACGGGATGGTAGTCAAATAAAAGCTCAACTGTATTGTGATTAGTGGGACACATGGTGGAATGGATAGAAGAATGCGGTGTTAGACACGGACTTGACTGCAGAGGTAGAACGGATGCTTTTTGTATAGATGGACATCATGATGGCGTGAATATATGATAGGAAGCATTAGTCAATGGACTGGGAGAATTGTATTTACAAGACGTGGCGTGTTCAGGGTGATACAGACGGACGCTGCGTGCTCTATAATCGGAATGGGATAGACGGAACCATGTTGAAGGAATAGACAGGACGTAACGTGTAGGCTGGATGGAATGGATTGGTGAGACGGTGTGGAATGGATTGATAGGACAGGATGTGATGAATGCGTCGCGATGGAGAGGCAGAATGGAAGAGTGGACTGCGTAGTACAAAAAAAATTTCACTATACATTTCAGAGACAGAGAGCCACAAGACAAAAGGAAAATTTGTGTTTTTAGTCAAAGACATAGGACAATTTTTTTATTTTACTAGACAAAGACATAACACATCATCTACAACAGAGACATCGACGACATTCTTCCTCCATTACATGACAATAAAAGAGAGAGACTGGATCGACAACATCCATCCATGATCGAAATGTTCTATACACCGCCGTTATTTATGCCAAACGTGCTCTATAACAGAGAGAGAATCTAATAAACCGAATGGGTAGAATATATATCCCGTAATGGAGTCGAAGATCAGTAGGGGTAGACCGGATATGCGGTGGATGCGACAAGATGGACTGATGGGACGAAGGAAAATTGCTTTTACATATGAATGACGAAGAGTACGTTGGATTAATAGGACAATGAAGGGTCTAAAGATGGTGGAAGTAATGGTGGAATGCATGGCAGAAGCAATGGTTAAGTGTACAATTATGGAAAGGTAAGGATCGAAGAAGACGGGTTGATATACGCTGTTGTTGACACGATGGTGGAATACTGTAGTGAAATACATGGTGTAGGACATACATGGGACCTCTCGATGGCGTGATATTTGGCGGGAAGAACTTATCATTGTGGTATTAATCAGTGGATTAGGAGGATAGGATCGACAGGACGTAATGAAATAGACTAACGTGACAGATGGGACGGGATGGTAGTCAAATAAAAGCTCAACTGTATTGTGATTAGTGGGACACATGGTGGAATGGATAGAAGAATGCGGTGTTAGACACGGACTTGACTGCAGAGGTAGAACGGATGCTTTTTGTATAGATGGACATCATGATGGCGTGAATATATGATAGGAAGCATTAGTCAATGGACTGGGAGAATTGTATTTACAAGACGTGGCGTGTTCAGGGTGATACAGACGGACGCTGCGTGCTCTATAATCGGAATGGGATAGACGGAACCATGTTGAAGGAATAGACAGGACGTAACGTGTAGGCTGGATGGAATGGATTGGTGAGACGGTGTGGAATGGATTGATAGGACAGGATGTGATGAATGCGTCGCGATGGAGAGGCAGAATGGAAGAGTGGACTGCGTAGTACAAAAAAAATTTCACTATACATTTCAGAGACAGAGAGCCACAAGACAAAAGGAAAATTTGTGTTTTTAGTCAAAGACATAGGACAATTTTTTTATTTTACTAGACAAAGACATAACACATCATCTACAACAGAGACATCGACGACATTCTTCCTCCATTACATGACAATAAAAGAGAGAGACTGGATCGACAACATCCATCCATGATCGAAATGTTCTATACACCGCCGTTATTTATGCCAAACGTGCTCTATAACAGAGAGAGAATCTAATAAACCGAATGGGTAGAATATATATCCCGTAATGGAGTCGAAGATCAGTAGGGGTAGACCGGATATGCGGTGGATGCGACAAGATGGACTGATGGGACGAAGGAAAATTGCTTTTACATATGAATGACGAAGAGTACGTTGGATTAATAGGACAATGAAGGGTCTAAAGATGGTGGAAGTAACGGTGGAATGCATGGCAGAAGCAATGGTTAAGTGTACAATTATGGAAAGGTAAGGATCGAAGAAGACGGGTTGATATACGCTGTTGTTGACACGATGGTGGAATACTGTAGTGAAATACATGGTGTAGGACATACATGGGACCTCTCGATGGCGTGATATTTGGCGGGAAGAACTTATCATTGTGGTATTAATCAGTGGATTAGGAGGATAGGATCGACAGGACGTAATGAAATAGACTAACGTGACAGATGGGACGGGATGGTAGTCAAATAAAAGCTCAACTGTATTGTGATTAGTGGGACACATGGTGGAATGGATAGAAGAATGCGGTGTTAGACACGGACTTGACTGCAGAGGTAGAACGGATGCTTTTTGTATAGATGGACATCATGATGGCGTGAATATATGATAGGAAGCATTAGTCAATGGACTGGGAGAATTGTATTTACAAGACGTGGCGTGTTCAGGGTGATACAGACGGACGCTGCGTGCTCTATAATCGGAATGGGATAGACGGAACCATGTTGAAGGAATAGACAGGACGTAACGTGTAGGCTGGATGGAATGGATTGGTGAGACGGTGTGGAATGGATTGATAGGACAGGATGTGATGAATGCGTCGCGATGGAGAGGCAGAATGGAAGAGTGGACTGCGTAGTACAAAAAAAATTTCACTATACATTTCAGAGACAGAGAGCCACAAGACAAAAGGAAAATTTGTGTTTTTAGTCAAAGACATAGGACAATTTTTTTATTTTACTAGACAAAGACATAACACATCATCTACAACAGAGACATCGACGACATTCTTCCTCCATTACATGACAATAAAAGAGAGAGACTGGATCGACAACATCCATCCATGATCGAAATGTTCTATACACCGCCGTTATTTATGCCAAACGTGCTCTATAACAGAGAGAGAATCTAATAAACCGAATGGGTAGAATATATATCCCGTAATGGAGTCGAAGATCAGTAGGGGTAGACCGGATATGCGGTGGATGCGACAAGATGGACTGATGGGACGAAGGAAAATTGCTTTTACATATGAATGACGAAGAGTACGTTGGATTAATAGGACAATGAAGGGTCTAAAGATGGTGGAAGTAATGGTGGAATGCATGGCAGAAGCAATGGTTAAGTGTACAATTATGGAAAGGTAAGGATCGAAGAAGACGGGTTGATATACGCTGTTGTTGACACGATGGTGGAATACTGTAGTGAAATACATGGTGTAGGACATACATGGGACCTCTCGATGGCGTGATATTTGGCGGGAAGAACTTATCATTGTGGTATTAATCAGTGGATTAGGAGGATAGGATCGACAGGACGTAATGAAATAGACTAACGTGACAGATGGGACGGGATGGTAGTCAAATAAAAGCTCAACTGTATTGTGATTAGTGGGACACATGGTGGAATGGATAGAAGAATGCGGTGTTAGACACGGACTTGACTGCAGAGGTAGAACGGATGCTTTTTGTATAGATGGACATCATGATGGCGTGAATATATGATAGGAAGCATTAGTCAATGGACTGGGAGAATTGTATTTACAAGACGTGGCGTGTTCAGGGTGATACAGACGGACGCTGCGTGCTCTATAATCGGAATGGGATAGACGGAACCATGTTGAAGGAATAGACAGGACGTAACGTGTAGGCTGGATGGAATGGATTGGTGAGACGGTGTGGAATGGATTGATAGGACAGGATGTGATGAATGCGTCGCGATGGAGAGGCAGAATGGAAGAGTGGACTGCGTAGTACAAAAAAAATTTCACTATACATTTCAGAGACAGAGAGCCACAAGACAAAAGGAAAATTTGTGTTTTTAGTCAAAGACATAGGACAATTTTTTTATTTTACTAGACAAAGACATAACACATCATCTACAACAGAGACATCGACGACATTCTTCCTCCATTACATGACAATAAAAGAGAGAGACTGGATCGACAACATCCATCCATGATCGAAATGTTCTATACACCGCCGTTATTTATGCCAAACGTGCTCTATAACAGAGAGAGAATCTAATAAACCGAATGGGTAGAATATATATCCCGTAATGGAGTCGAAGATCAGTAGGGGTAGACCGGATATGCGGTGGATGCGACAAGATGGACTGATGGGACGAAGGAAAATTGCTTTTACATATGAATGACGAAGAGTACGTTGGATTAATAGGACAATGAAGGGTCTAAAGATGGTGGAAGTAATGGTGGAATGCATGGCAGAAGCAATGGTTAAGTGTACAATTATGGAAAGGTAAGGATCGAAGAAGACGGGTTGATATACGCTGTTGTTGACACGATGGTGGAATACTGTAGTGAAATACATGGTGTAGGACATACATGGGACCTCTCGATGGCGTGATATTTGGCGGGAAGAACTTATCATTGTGGTATTAATCAGTGGATTAGGAGGATAGGATCGACAGGACGTAATGAAATAGACTAACGTGACAGATGGGACGGGATGGTAGTCAAATAAAAGCTCAACTGTATTGTGATTAGTGGGACACATGGTGGAATGGATAGAAGAATGCGGTGTTAGACACGGACTTGACTGCAGAGGTAGAACGGATGCTTTTTGTATAGATGGACATCATGATGGCGTGAATATATGATAGGAAGCATTAGTCAATGGACTGGGAGAATTGTATTTACAAGACGTGGCGTGTTCAGGGTGATACAGACGGACGCTGCGTGCTCTATAATCGGAATGGGATAGACGGAACCATGTTGAAGGAATAGACAGGACGTAACGTGTAGGCTGGATGGAATGGATTGGTGAGACGGTGTGGAATGGATTGATAGGACAGGATGTGATGAATGCGTCGCGATGGAGAGGCAGAATGGAAGAGTGGACTGCGTAGTACAAAAAAAATTTCACTATACATTTCAGAGACAGAGAGCCACAAGACAAAAGGAAAATTTGTGTTTTTAGTCAAAGACATAGGACAATTTTTTTATTTTACTAGACAAAGACATAACACATCATCTACAACAGAGACATCGACGACATTCTTCCTCCATTACATGACAATAAAAGAGAGAGACTGGATCGACAACATCCATCCATGATCGAAATGTTCTATACACCGCCGTTATTTATGCCAAACGTGCTCTATAACAGAGAGAGAATCTAATAAACCGAATGGGTAGAATATATATCCCGTAATGGAGTCGAAGATCAGTAGGGGTAGACCGGATATGCGGTGGATGCGACAAGATGGACTGATGGGACGAAGGAAAATTGCTTTTACATATGAATGACGAAGAGTACGTTGGATTAATAGGACAATGAAGGGTCTAAAGATGGTGGAAGTAATGGTGGAATGCATGGCAGAAGCAATGGTTAAGTGTACAATTATGGAAAGGTAAGGATCGAAGAAGACGGGTTGATATACGCTGTTGTTGACACGATGGTGGAATACTGTAGTGAAATACATGGTGTAGGACATACATGGGACCTCTCGATGGCGTGATATTTGGCGGGAAGAACTTATCATTGTGGTATTAATCAGTGGATTAGGAGGATAGGATCGACAGGACGTAATGAAATAGACTAACGTGACAGTTGGGACGGGATGGTAGTCAAATAAAAGCTCAACTGTATTGTGATTAGTGGGACACATGGTGGAATGGATAGAAGAATGCGGTGTTAGACACGGACTTGACTGCAGAGGTAGAACGGATGCTTTTTGTATAGATGGACATCATGATGGCGTGAATATATGATAGGAAGCATTAGTCAATGGACTGGGAGAATTGTATTTACAAGACGTGGCGTGTTCAGGGTGATACAGACGGACGCTGCGTGCTCTATAATCGGAATGGGATAGACGGAACCATGTTGAAGGAATAGACAGGACGTAACGTGTAGGCTGGATGGAATGGATTGGTGAGACGGTGTGGAATGGATTGATAGGACAGGATGTGATGAATGCGTCGCGATGGAGAGGCAGAATGGAAGAGTGGACTGCGTAGTACAAAAAAAATTTCACTATACATTTCAGAGACAGAGAGCCACAAGACAAAAGGAAAATTTGTGTTTTTAGTCAAAGACATAGGACAATTTTTTTATTTTACTAGACAAAGACATAACACATCATCTACAACAGAGACATCGACGACATTCTTCCTCCATTACATGACAATAAAAGAGAGAGACTGGATCGACAACATCCATCCATGATCGAAATGTTCTATACACCGCCGTTATTTATGCCAAACGTGCTCTATAACAGAGAGAGAATCTAATAAACCGAATGGGTAGAATATATATCCCGTAATGGAGTCGAAGATCAGTAGGGGTAGACCGGATATGCGGTGGATGCGACAAGATGGACTGATGGGACGAAGGAAAATTGCTTTTACATATGAATGACGAAGAGTACGTTGGATTAATAGGACAATGAAGGGTCTAAAGATGGTGGAAGTAATGGTGGAATGCATGGCAGAAGCAATGGTTAAGTGTACAATTATGGAAAGGTAAGGATCGAAGAAGACGGGTTGATATACGCTGTTGTTGACACGATGGTGGAATACTGTAGTGAAATACATGGTGTAGGACATACATGGGACCTCTCGATGGCGTGATATTTGGCGGGAAGAACTTATCATTGTGGTATTAATCAGTGGATTAGGAGGATAGGATCGACAGGACGTAATGAAATAGACTAACGTGACAGATGGGACGGGATGGTAGTCAAATAAAAGCTCAACTGTATTGTGATTAGTGGGACACATGGTGGAATGGATAGAAGAATGCGGTGTTAGACACGGACTTGACTGCAGAGGTAGAACGGATGCTTTTTGTATAGATGGACATCATGATGGCGTGAATATATGATAGGAAGCATTAGTCAATGGACTGGGAGAATTGTATTTACAAGACGTGGCGTGTTCAGGGTGATACAGACGGACGCTGCGTGCTCTATAATCGGAATGGGATAGACGGAACCATGTTGAAGGAATAGACAGGACGTAACGTGTAGGCTGGATGGAATGGATTGGTGAGACGGTGTGGAATGGATTGATAGGACAGGATGTGATGAATGCGTCGCGATGGAGAGGCAGAATGGAAGAGTGGACTGCGTAGTACAAAAAAAATTTCACTATACATTTCAGAGACAGAGAGCCACAAGACAAAAGGAAAATTTGTGTTTTTAGTCAAAGACATAGGACAATTTTTTTATTTTACTAGACAAAGACATAACACATCATCTACAACAGAGACATCGACGACATTCTTCCTCCATTACATGACAATAAAAGAGAGAGACTGGATCGACAACATCCATCCATGATCGAAATGTTCTATACACCGCCGTTATTTATGCCAAACGTGCTCTATAACAGAGAGAGAATCTAATAAACCGAATGGGTAGAATATATATCCCGTAATGGAGTCGAAGATCAGTAGGGGTAGACCGGATATGCGGTGGATGCGACAAGATGGACTGATGGGACGAAGGAAAATTGCTTTTACATATGAATGACGAAGAGTACGTTGGATTAATAGGACAATGAAGGGTCTAAAGATGGTGGAAGTAATGGTGGAATGCATGGCAGAAGCAATGGTTAAGTGTACAATTATGGAAAGGTAAGGATCGAAGAAGACGGGTTGATATACGCTGTTGTTGACACGATGGTGGAATACTGTAGTGAAATAC
The DNA here is from genome assembly GCA_951813785.1 of Criorhina ranunculi. Taxonomy (NCBI): domain Eukaryota; kingdom Metazoa; phylum Arthropoda; class Insecta; order Diptera; family Syrphidae; genus Criorhina; species Criorhina ranunculi. The sequence continues at coordinate 60,275 of CATOTT010000015.1, forward strand.
ATGGTGTAGGACATACATGGGACCTCTCGATGGCGTGATATTTGGCGGGAAGAACTTATCATTGTGGTATTAATCAGTGGATTAGGAGGATAGGATCGACAGGACGTAATGAAATAGACTAACGTGACAGATGGGACGGGATGGTAGTCAAATAAAAGCTCAACTGTATTGTGATTAGTGGGACACATGGTGGAATGGATAGAAGAATGCGGTGTTAGACACGGACTTGACTGCAGAGGTAGAACGGATGCTTTTTGTATAGATGGACATCATGATGGCGTGAATATATGATAGGAAGCATTAGTCAATGGACTGGGAGAATTGTATTTACAAGACGTGGCGTGTTCAGGGTGATACAGACGGACGCTGCGTGCTCTATAATCGGAATGGGATAGACGGAACCATGTTGAAGGAATAGACAGGACGTAACGTGTAGGCTGGATGGAATGGATTGGTGAGACGGTGTGGAATGGATTGATAGGACAGGATGTGATGAATGCGTCGCGATGGAGAGGCAGAATGGAAGAGTGGACTGCGTAGTACAAAAAAAATTTCACTATACATTTCAGAGACAGAGAGCCACAAGACAAAAGGAAAATTTGTGTTTTTAGTCAAAGACATAGGACAATTTTTTTATTTTACTAGACAAAGACATAACACATCATCTACAACAGAGACATCGACGACATTCTTCCTCCATTACATGACAATAAAAGAGAGAGACTGGATCGACAACATCCATCCATGATCGAAATGTTCTATACACCGCCGTTATTTATGCCAAACGTGCTCTATAACAGAGAGAGAATCTAATAAACCGAATGGGTAGAATATATATCCCGTAATGGAGTCGAAGATCAGTAGGGGTAGACCGGATATGCGGTGGATGCGACAAGATGGACTGATGGGACGAAGGAAAATTGCTTTTACATATGAATGACGAAGAGTACGTTGGATTAATAGGACAATGAAGGGTCTAAAGATGGTGGAAGTAATGGTGGAATGCATGGCAGAAGCAATGGTTAAGTGTACAATTATGGAAAGGTAAGGATCGAAGAAGACGGGTTGATATACGCTGTTGTTGACACGATGGTGGAATACTGTAGTGAAATACATGGTGTAGGACATACATGGGACCTCTCGATGGCGTGATATTTGGCGGGAAGAACTTATCATTGTGGTATTAATCAGTGGATTAGGAGGATAGGATCGACAGGACGTAATGAAATAGACTAACGTGACAGATGGGACGGGATGGTAGTCAAATAAAAGCTCAACTGTATTGTGATTAGTGGGACACATGGTGGAATGGATAGAAGAATGCGGTGTTAGACACGGACTTGACTGCAGAGGTAGAACGGATGCTTTTTGTATAGATGGACATCATGATGGCGTGAATATATGATAGGAAGCATTAGTCAATGGACTGGGAGAATTGTATTTACAAGACGTGGCGTGTTCAGGGTGATACAGACGGACGCTGCGTGCTCTATAATCGGAATGGGATAGACGGAACCATGTTGAAGGAATAGACAGGACGTAACGTGTAGGCTGGATGGAATGGATTGGTGAGACGGTGTGGAATGGATTGATAGGACAGGATGTGATGAATGCGTCGCGATGGAGAGGCAGAATGGAAGAGTGGACTGCGTAGTACAAAAAAAATTTCACTATACATTTCAGAGACAGAGAGCCACAAGACAAAAGGAAAATTTGTGTTTTTAGTCAAAGACATAGGACAATTTTTTTATTTTACTAGACAAAGACATAACACATCATCTACAACAGAGACATCGACGACATTCTTCCTCCATTACATGACAATAAAAGAGAGAGGCTGGATCGACAACATCCATCCATGATCGAAATGTTCTATACACCGCCGTTATTTATGCCAAACGTGCTCTATAACAGAGAGAGAATCTAATAAACCGAATGGGTAGAATATATATCCCGTAATGGAGTCGAAGATCAGTAGGGGTAGACCGGATATGCGGTGGATGCGACAAGATGGACTGATGGGACGAAGGAAAATTGCTTTTACATATGAATGACGAAGAGTACGTTGGATTAATAGGACAATGAAGGGTCTAAAGATGGTGGAAGTAATGGTGGAATGCATGGCAGAAGCAATGGTTAAGTGTACAATTATGGAAAGGTAAGGATCGAAGAAGACGGGTTGATATACGCTGTTGTTGACACGATGGTGGAATACTGTAGTGAAATACATGGTGTAGGACATACATGGGACCTCTCGATGGCGTGATATTTGGCGGGAAGAACTTATCATTGTGGTATTAATCAGTGGATTAGGAGGATAGGATCGACAGGACGTAATGAAATAGACTAACGTGACAGATGGGACGGGATGGTAGTCAAATAAAAGCTCAACTGTATTGTGATTAGTGGGACACATGGTGGAATGGATAGAAGAATGCGGTGTTAGACACGGACTTGACTGCAGAGGTAGAACGGATGCTTTTTGTATAGATGGACATCATGATGGCGTGAATATATGATAGGAAGCATTAGTCAATGGACTGGGAGAATTGTATTTACAAGACGTGGCGTGTTCAGGGTGATACAGACGGACGCTGCGTGCTCTATAATCGGAATGGGATAGACGGAACCATGTTGAAGGAATAGACAGGACGTAACGTGTAGGCTGGATGGAATGGATTGGTGAGACGGTGTGGAATGGATTGATAGGACAGGATGTGATGAATGCGTCGCGATGGAGAGGCAGAATGGAAGAGTGGACTGCGTAGTACAAAAAAAATTTCACTATACATTTCAGAGACAGAGAGCCACAAGACAAAAGGAAAATTTGTGTTTTTAGTCAAAGACATAGGACAATTTTTTTATTTTACTAGACAAAGACATAACACATCATCTACAACAGAGACATCGACGACATTCTTCCTCCATTACATGACAATAAAAGAGAGAGACTGGATCGACAACATCCATCCATGATCGAAATGTTCTATACACCGCCGTTATTTATGCCAAACGTGCTCTATAACAGAGAGAGAATCTAATAAACCGAATGGGTAGAATATATATCCCGTAATGGAGTCGAAGATCAGTAGGGGTAGACCGGATATGCGGTGGATGCGACAAGATGGACTGATGGGACGAAGGAAAATTGCTTTTACATATGAATGACGAAGAGTACGTTGGATTAATAGGACAATGAAGGGTCTAAAGATGGTGGAAGTAATGGTGGAATGCATGGCAGAAGCAATGGTTAAGTGTACAATTATGGAAAGGTAAGGATCGAAGAAGACGGGTTGATATACGCTGTTGTTGACACGATGGTGGAATACTGTAGTGAAATACATGGTGTAGGACATACATGGGACCTCTCGATGGCGTGATATTTGGCGGGAAGAACTTATCATTGTGGTATTAATCAGTGGATTAGGAGGATAGGATCGACAGGACGTAATGAAATAGACTAACGTGACAGATGGGACGGGATGGTAGTCAAATAAAAGCTCAACTGTATTGTGATTAGTGGGACACATGGTGGAATGGATAGAAGAATGCGGTGTTAGACACGGACTTGACTGCAGAGGTAGAACGGATGCTTTTTGTATAGATGGACATCATGATGGCGTGAATATATGATAGGAAGCATTAGTCAATGGACTGGGAGAATTGTATTTACAAGACGTGGCGTGTTCAGGGTGATACAGACGGACGCTGCGTGCTCTATAATCGGAATGGGATAGACGGAACCATGTTGAAGGAATAGACAGGACGTAACGTGTAGGCTGGATGGAATGGATTGGTGAGACGGTGTGGAATGGATTGATAGGACAGGATGTGATGAATGCGTCGCGATGGAGAGGCAGAATGGAAGAGTGGACTGCGTAGTACAAAAAAAATTTCACTATACATTTCAGAGACAGAGAGCCACAAGACAAAAGGAAAATTTGTGTTTTTAGTCAAAGACATAGGACAATTTTTTTATTTTACTAGACAAAGACATAACACATCATCTACAACAGAGACATCGACGACATTCTTCCTCCATTACATGACAATAAAAGAGAGAGACTGGATCGACAACATCCATCCATGATCGAAATGTTCTATACACCGCCGTTATTTATGCCAAACGTGCTCTATAACAGAGAGAGAATCTAATAAACCGAATGGGTAGAATATATATCCCGTAATGGAGTCGAAGATCAGTAGGGGTAGACCGGATATGCGGTGGATGCGACAAGATGGACTGATGGGACGAAGGAAAATTGCTTTTACATATGAATGACGAAGAGTACGTTGGATTAATAGGACAATGAAGGGTCTAAAGATGGTGGAAGTAATGGTGGAATGCATGGCAGAAGCAATGGTTAAGTGTACAATTATGGAAAGGTAAGGATCGAAGAAGACGGGTTGATATACGCTGTTGTTGACACGATGGTGGAATACTGTAGTGAAATACATGGTGTAGGACATACATGGGACCTCTCGATGGCGTGATATTTGGCGGGAAGAACTTATCATTGTGGTATTAATCAGTGGATTAGGAGGATAGGATCGACAGGACGTAATGAAATAGACTAACGTGACAGATGGGACGGGATGGTAGTCAAATAAAAGCTCAACTGTATTGTGATTAGTGGGACACATGGTGGAATGGATAGAAGAATGCGGTGTTAGACACGGACTTGACTGCAGAGGTAGAACGGATGCTTTTTGTATAGATGGACATCATGATGGCGTGAATATATGATAGGAAGCATTAGTCAATGGACTGGGAGAATTGTATTTACAAGACGTGGCGTGTTCAGGGTGATACAGACGGACGCTGCGTGCTCTATAATCGGAATGGGATAGACGGAACCATGTTGAAGGAATAGACAGGACGTAACGTGTAGGCTGGATGGAATGGATTGGTGAGACGGTGTGGAATGGATTGATAGGACAGGATGTGATGAATGCGTCGCGATGGAGAGGCAGAATGGAAGAGTGGACTGCGTAGTACAAAAAAAATTTCACTATACATTTCAGAGACAGAGAGCCACAAGACAAAAGGAAAATTTGTGTTTTTAGTCAAAGACATAGGACAATTTTTTTATTTTACTAGACAAAGACATAACACATCATCTACAACAGAGACATCGACGACATTCTTCCTCCATTACATGACAATAAAAGAGAGAGACTGGATCGACAACATCCATCCATGATCGAAATGTTCTATACACCGCCGTTATTTATGCCAAACGTGCTCTATAACAGAGAGAGAATCTAATAAACCGAATGGGTAGAATATATATCCCGTAATGGAGTCGAAGATCAGTAGGGGTAGACCGGATATGCGGTGGATGCGACAAGATGGACTGATGGGACGAAGGAAAATTGCTTTTACATATGAATGACGAAGAGTACGTTGGATTAATAGGACAATGAAGGGTCTAAAGATGGTGGAAGTAATGGTGGAATGCATGGCAGAAGCAATGGTTAAGTGTACAATTATGGAAAGGTAAGGATCGAAGAAGACGGGTTGATATACGCTGTTGTTGACACGATGGTGGAATACTGTAGTGAAATACATGGTGTAGGACATACATGGGACCTCTCGATGGCGTGATATTTGGCGGGAAGAACTTATCATTGTGGTATTAATCAGTGGATTAGGAGGATAGGATCGACAGGACGTAATGAAATAGACTAACGTGACAGATGGGACGGGATGGTAGTCAAATAAAAGCTCAACTGTATTGTGATTAGTGGGACACATGGTGGAATGGATAGAAGAATGCGGTGTTAGACACGGACTTGACTGCAGAGGTAGAACGGATGCTTTTTGTATAGATGGACATCATGATGGCGTGAATATATGATAGGAAGCATTAGTCAATGGACTGGGAGAATTGTATTTACAAGACGTGGCGTGTTCAGGGTGATACAGACGGACGCTGCGTGCTCTATAATCGGAATGGGATAGACGGAACCATGTTGAAGGAATAGACAGGACGTAACGTGTAGGCTGGATGGAATGGATTGGTGAGACGGTGTGGAATGGATTGATAGGACAGGATGTGATGAATGCGTCGCGATGGAGAGGCAGAATGGAAGAGTGGACTGCGTAGTACAAAAAAAATTTCACTATACATTTCAGAGACAGAGAGCCACAAGACAAAAGGAAAATTTGTGTTTTTAGTCAAAGACATAGGACAATTTTTTTATTTTACTAGACAAAGACATAACACATCATCTACAACAGAGACATCGACGACATTCTTCCTCCATTACATGACAATAAAAGAGAGAGACTGGATCGACAACATCCATCCATGATCGAAATGTTCTATACACCGCCGTTATTTATGCCAAACGTGCTCTATAACAGAGAGAGAATCTAATAAACCGAATGGGTAGAATATATATCCCGTAATGGAGTCGAAGATCAGTAGGGGTAGACCGGATATGCGGTGGATGCGACAAGATGGACTGATGGGACGAAGGAAAATTGCTTTTACATATGAATGACGAAGAGTACGTTGGATTAATAGGACAATGAAGGGTCTAAAGATGGTGGAAGTAATGGTGGAATGCATGGCAGAAGCAATGGTTAAGTGTACAATTATGGAAAGGTAAGGATCGAAGAAGACGGGTTGATATACGCTGTTGTTGACACGATGGTGGAATACTGTAGTGAAATACATGGTGTAGGACATACATGGGACCTCTCGATGGCGTGATATTTGGCGGGAAGAACTTATCATTGTGGTATTAATCAGTGGATTAGGAGGATAGGATCGACAGGACGTAATGAAATAGACTAACGTGACAGATGGGACGGGATGGTAGTCAAATAAAAGCTCAACTGTATTGTGATTAGTGGGACACATGGTGGAATGGATAGAAGAATGCGGTGTTAGACACGGACTTGACTGCAGAGGTAGAACGGATGCTTTTTGTATAGATGGACATCATGATGGCGTGAATATATGATAGGAAGCATTAGTCAATGGACTGGGAGAATTGTATTTACAAGACGTGGCGTGTTCAGGGTGATACAGACGGACGCTGCGTGCTCTATAATCGGAATGGGATAGACGGAACCATGTTGAAGGAATAGACAGGACGTAACGTGTAGGCTGGATGGAATGGATTGGTGAGACGGTGTGGAATGGATTGATAGGACAGGATGTGATGAATGCGTCGCGATGGAGAGGCAGAATGGAAGAGTGGACTGCGTAGTACAAAAAAAATTTCACTATACATTTCAGAGACAGAGAGCCACAAGACAAAAGGAAAATTTGTGTTTTTAGTCAAAGACATAGGACTAATTTTTTTATTTTACTAGACAAAGACATAACACATCATCTACAACAGAGACATCGACGACATTCTTCCTCCATTACATGACAATAAAAGAGAGAGACTGGATCGACAACATCCATCCATGATCGAAATGTTCTATACACCGCCGTTATTTATGCCAAACGTGCTCTATAACAGAGAGAGAATCTAATAAACCGAATGGGTAGAATATATATCCCGTAATGGAGTCGAAGATCAGTAGGGGTAGACCGGATATGCGGTGGATGCGACAAGATGGACTGATGGGACGAAGGAAAATTGCTTTTACATATGAATGACGAAGAGTACGTTGGATTAATAGGACAATGAAGGGTCTAAAGATGGTGGAAGTAATGGTGGAATGCATGGCAGAAGCAATGGTTAAGTGTACAATTATGGAAAGGTAAGGATCGAAGAAGACGGGTTGATATACGCTGTTGTTGACACGATGGTGGAATACTGTAGTGAAATACATGGTGTAGGACATACATGGGACCTCTCGATGGCGTGATATTTGGCGGGAAGAACTTATCATTGTGGTATTAATCAGTGGATTAGGAGGATAGGATCGACAGGACGTAATGAAATAGACTAACGTGACAGATGGGACGGGATGGTAGTCAAATAAAAGCTCAACTGTATTGTGATTAGTGGGACACATGGTGGAATGGATAGAAGAATGCGGTGTTAGACACGGACTTGACTGCAGAGGTAGAACGGATGCTTTTTGTATAGATGGACATCATGATGGCGTGAATATATGATAGGAAGCATTAGTCAATGGACTGGGAGAATTGTATTTACAAGACGTGGCGTGTTCAGGGTGATACAGACGGACGCTGCGTGCTCTATAATCGGAATGGGATAGACGGAACCATGTTGAAGGAATAGACAGGACGTAACGTGTAGGCTGGATGGAATGGATTGGTGAGACGGTGTGGAATGGATTGATAGGACAGGATGTGATGAATGCGTCGCGATGGAGAGGCAGAATGGAAGAGTGGACTGCGTAGTACAAAAAAAATTTCACTATACATTTCAGAGACAGAGAGCCACAAGACAAAAGGAAAATTTGTGTTTTTAGTCAAAGACATAGGACAATTTTTTTATTTTACTAGACAAAGACATAACACATCATCTACAACAGAGACATCGACGACATTCTTCCTCCATTACATGACAATAAAAGAGAGAGACTGGATCGACAACATCCATCCATGATCGAAATGTTCTATACACCGCCGTTATTTATGCCAAACGTGCTCTATAACAGAGAGAGAATCTAATAAACCGAATGGGTAGAATATATATCCCGTAATGGAGTCGAAGATCAGTAGGGGTAGACCGGATATGCGGTGGATGCGACAAGATGGACTGATGGGACGAAGGAAAATTGCTTTTACATATGAATGACGAAGAGTACGTTGGATTAATAGGACAATGAAGGGTCTAAAGATGGTGGAAGTAATGGTGGAATGCATGGCAGAAGCAATGGTTAAGTGTACAATTATGGAAAGGTAAGGATCGAAGAAGACGGGTTGATATACGCTGTTGTTGACACGATGGTGGAATACTGTAGTGAAATACATGGTGTAGGACATACATGGGACCTCTCGATGGCGTGATATTTGGCGGGAAGAACTTATCATTGTGGTATTAATCAGTGGATTAGGAGGATAGGATCGACAGGACGTAATGAAATAGACTAACGTGACAGATGGGACGGGATGGTAGTCAAATAAAAGCTCAACTGTATTGTGATTAGTGGGACACATGGTGGAATGGATAGAAGAATGCGGTGTTAGACACGGACTTGACTGCAGAGGTAGAACGGATGCTTTTTGTATAGATGGACATCATGATGGCGTGAATATATGATAGGAAGCATTAGTCAATGGACTGGGAGAATTGTATTTACAAGACGTGGCGTGTTCAGGGTGATACAGACGGACGCTGCGTGCTCTATAATCGGAATGGGATAGACGGAACCATGTTGAAGGAATAGACAGGACGTAACGTGTAGGCTGGATGGAATGGATTGGTGAGACGGTGTGGAATGGATTGATAGGACAGGATGTGATGAATGCGTCGCGATGGAGAGGCAGAATGGAAGAGTGGACTGCGTAGTACAAAAAAAATTTCACTATACATTTCAGAGACAGAGAGCCACAAGACAAAAGGAAAATTTGTGTTTTTAGTCAAAG
>CATOTT010000016.1:0-33000 GCA_951813785.1 Criorhina ranunculi
GCTGATCGATGTTCTAAATGTCGCTAATACAGTCGATATAACAATTCCACTAAATGTCGCTAATGCAGTCGATATAACAATTCCACTAAATGTCGCTAATGCAGTCGATATTACACTGCCCCCCTCCTAAACTTGTTCGTCCCGAACAAGAGCATCTCTTAGTCCCCGTTGAATTCTGTAGACAACATTGTTGATTCGTGTAACCACTGTATAGGGACCCTCCCAGTCCTGCTGCAGCTTCGGAGACCTCCCTTTTTGTCGATGGGGGTACAGCCTGGTACAGCCATTCCAGATCTCCCTCCTGTAATCCCGGCGTTGTTGTCCTCGCATCATACCTGGTCTTCATGTGATTACTGGCTATTTCTTGTGGCGACATTTTCTCAGTTCGTAGCTCTTGAAGCTCTTTATCGGTAGAACGAAGTTTTTCCTTTAAAGCTTTGATTTCCTCCTCCAGTGGCACCATCAATGATCGTAGAACTCTAGCATCTTTTTGAGCCTTCTGCATAGAGTCGTCCTGACTATCATGATCACTGGTTGCTGAATCCGCTCCCACTTTGCGTGCTAAAGTTTTCTTAACGTTACTCACTACTGGAGCTAGGCCTGGAGTTTCCTGTTGGTATTGGAGAATGCCTGCCTTAAGTTTCCTGTTCTCCTGTCTCAATCGACTATTGTCCTCTTGCAGCTTCTCTAGATCTGCCTTACACTTGAAAGACTCCTCAATTGTTTTCTGCACCAAAACATGCAATGACGATATCTCCTCTTGAGTCCCTTCCTCATTGAACTTTCTCTGTCGATCGGAACTACACTCAGCTACATACGCAACACTATTCATTTCGTCGTAATTGCGTCTGCTACGAAATGCGTAGCCATCATCTCGTCGATCTCTCCACCATTCTCTATCGCAACCACTACCGAACCCAACTCTACCTCGATATCCATTGTAGCGATTGTTACGCCAATCGTTGTTCCAGCTGCGATTCCAATTGTCGCCCCCCTTTCGGTCAAAGTTGTGTCTTCGGCTTTCATCATGCGGACAGCTTCCGTTTCTTCGTGGTGCTCTGCACTGCCGTTGTAGATGTCCAATCTTGTTGCAATTCCAGCAACGAATCTGCCGTTCTGCGGCGTTATTTTGGCGCTCGACGTCCACTCTCTGGCAGGAGCATTCCTCGGTGATTATTTCCCTGACACGATGGATTCTCTGGGAGGCCTGATCTGCTGCCTCCATTGTCAGGGCAAAAGCCAAAGCCTCAGCAAGTGTTTTCTTCCCAGCCATTCGAACAGCCATTTGTAGTTTTTCGTCGTTAATGGCTTGGATAAACGCTTCGGTTGCCATTTCGTTGATGATCTCCTTTCCAGTATTGGGGTAGGACAGATGCGCCAGACGTTCCACATCTGCCTGCAGCTGCTGCAGTGTCTCTCCCTTTATTTGAGCCCTTCGGCGCAACTGGACCCTGTATACTTGTTGCATATGGTCATCGCCGAATCGCATCTCAATGGCCTTCAGTAGCGAGCCGTAGTCACGATGTTTGTCATCCGCGAGGGTTTGGAGTAGTTCGGCGGCTGAGCCTCGGAGTGCAAGTGTGAGTGCAATCGATTTTTCTTCCTCGTCCCAATTGTTGGCCAATGCGGCGGCTTCAAATTGTTTCTTGTATATAGGCCATGATGTTTGACCATCGAATACCGGGGGCTGCATTTCCTTTCCTCTCGGACCTTCGATTGAACTCACGCGAAGTTTTTGCCTCTTCACACCGTCGAGTTCATTGGTCAGATGTTTGAATTGTTTTTCCATTTCTTCGTACTGACCTCCGAATTTCGCTTCCAATCTCTTTTCGACATCTTCGATTTGTTGGTCGATGGCCTCGAACTTGAAGTCTAGACTTTCAAATTTTCCGTCCAGAACATCGAATTTGGCGTCAAGTTTGGCATCCAGAGCGTTCTTCTGTTCGTCGAACTTCTTATTCTGTTCATCTAACTTGGCATCTAGAGTATTCTCGAACTTTTTGCTCTGTTCATCTAACTTGGCTTCCAGAGAGCTTTTCTGTTCGTCGGACTTTTTATTCTGCTCGTCCAACCTGGCGTCTAGAGAGTTCTTCTGTTCGTCAGCATTTTTGCTTTGCTCACTTAATATAGCGTTCTTATGCTCGGTGAGCAGTTTCATAAGCGCGGCCATGTCAATCATCGCACTTACACTCTCCTCCTCCTCTACGTCAAATAGCTCAGTTTCGGGGTCTCCACCGTCTTCTAGCACAGCATTTTGCAGCCGGAGCACTAATTCGCTTTTTAGCCCGCTGGTCTGAAGATTTCTCTTGCTCAGCTCTGCTTTTAACTGGACCAGGGACAAATTTTTCAATTAACGACCCATTTCTGTTCAAATTTCAAACACTGTTTAAATTTCACCACTATTCCTTTTGTCCAGAAACTGTTTCTTGAACGTTTTTATCACTCTGAAAAAGTTTTATCCCACTTCTGACACCAAATGTAACGTGTTTGCCGGTTCGCACTGATAAAACTTTTTCCTCCTTTCTATTCTATTTGTCTTTATTAAATCTTTTCACAAACAACTGATTATCTTTTATTTATTCCAACAATATTTAACTCTTTAAATCCAATTATTCACAACTCTTTTATTCCAAACAACTTAAACAATTAATCTCAATCAAATTCTTCTGTAATTTTAATTCACTATTAAAATCTCGATCCAAATCACTTTTCAACAGTATCTCTACTAAATCTCAAGTCAACTGTGTCCATGCTCTCAATGCTCGTAGTATTTATACCCGAGATACGAATCCAGAATCTTCCTTCCTGGCGACGATTTGCCCATCTAGTGAGATATCGATAGTTCTGGAACGTGCCTGAGGTAAGTACTAGAAAATTCCTGAAGGTTCTTATAATTGCTGAATGCACTTAAATTTAGCACTAATCCCCCAATAGATGTCGCTGATCGATGTTCTAAATGTCGCTAATACAGTCGATATAACAATTCCACTAAATGTCGCTAATGCAGTCGATATAACAATTCCACTAAATGTCGCTAATGCAGTCGATATTACAATATATAAATACTTAAGTATTGAAAAAAAATTGACAATAGCAACACATTCCGGTTTTTGTCCACCAGCGCCTAGTAATCAACGCACTGTGCACCGCACAGTGGAGTATTTGTATTGTAATATCGACTGCATTAGCGACATTTAGTGGAATTGTTATATAACTGTATTAGCGACATTAAGACATTTGTGATATCGATCAGCGACATCTAGTGGGGATTACTGCTGAATTTAAGTACATTCAGCAATTGTAAGAACCTTCAGGAATTTTCTAGTACATACCTCAGGCATGTTCCAGAACTATCGATATCTCACTAGATGGGCAAATCGTCGCCAGCAAGGAAGATTCTGGATTCGTGTCTCGGGAATAAATACTACGGGCATTGAGAGCATGGACACAGTTGACTTGAGATGAAGTAGCGATACAGTTGAAAAGAGATTTGGATAGAGATTTAAATAGTGAATTACAATTACAGAAGAATTTGATTGAGATTAATTGTTTAAGTTGTTTGGAATAAAAGAGTTGTGAATAATTAATTTAAAGAGTTGAATATTGTTGAAATAAATAAAGGATAACCAGTAGTTTGTGAAAATATTAAATAAAGACAAATAGAATAGAAAAGCGGAAAAAGTTTTATCATTGCGAACCGGCAACACGCTACAGTATAATAAAACCGCTCAAAATTATTTTATGGCTTTTTTTGCAAAATAATTGAATAAAACGCAATATTTGATCGAAATTCGTTGTTTATTCTTATAAAATATATGTATTTTGAAAGAAAATGTACTTAATCAGACTCGCTGGCTGAAGGCTCCTCCCTATCTTCTTCTTCTTCTTCGATATCCTCCATACTTCTGTTTTTATCGTTTTCCGGAGGTATATGCGTGAAAAAGATTTAGATTTAGTTTTCTTGTGCTGCCGTGCTCTTAGACTACTAAGATATGGGTCTGAACTCAGTAAAAATAAATAATTGAATAAAACGCATAGATAACCAATGTGCGGTAGCGAATAGACGTGTTTTTGATTCGTCCGGCAAAAGCATAAGTTCAAAGTGTGTATCTCTGTTTAATTAATTTCCAAAGTGCGATAAACGAACATTTGCCTATATAATTCAACTCTACCAATACAAATTGTTCACATTTTTGTTTGCGCCATCGGAAACTACATTTTACCACTAAAAATCATGTACATCAACACCGACCCAGCCAGCCTCCCCAGGTTACACTAATAACAACGCCGCATCTCTCACTCTGCAGAAATTAGAAGATCAACTCAACAAACAAAGTGAAATTCTAATCGACACGATTAAAAGCGAAATTAGTGCATTCCGCAACGAATTTCACCTAAAGATTGTGGAACTCGAAAGGGGTTGGGCGGCGCGGCTAGAAACCGTAAACGCAACACTAGCCAAGGTCATCGAGCGCGTAGAGTGAATTGAAGCCGAATCTTCCGTAACGACTGAAATCAAAGGTCAGCTGCACTCCATGGAACAACAAATCGATGCCCTGCAACGAAAAGAGGTTGCCACAGATGCTGTCTTATTCGGTATTCCCGAGTGCAACGCTGAAAACCTGACGCACATCTACAACCAGCTATGCTTTTCCATCGGCTGCAGACCTCCACCTGTTAAAAACATATATCGTGCAAAGGGCAGAGCACACCAAAATAACAACTCGCCATCATCCATAGTACTGCAGTTCTCGAGCTCATACGAGAGAGATTCCGTTCTTCACACAGCAGCTGTCTACCGTCGGAGTAAACAAAAATAACTTTGCCTGAGCGAAGTGGGACTCAACTCCGATGCTAGCTGCTCCCTCAACCAAAGTCTCACTAAGAAAAACCGTACTCTCCTACAGAGCGCCACCAAACTAAAGCGGAGAAAGCAGCTGTTCACCGTCTTCACCAAGCAGGGATCGGTTTTTATTAAACTGTCGCCAAATGGAAGGAGCTTTTTAATCGAAAGCTCAGATCAGTTAGTTGCCATCGTCGCGAGTCACACACAAGATGAAGAAAATGTCAACAAAACTTCAGGGTTGCCATCAGTTTTCAACCTCGATACCGGACATGCAGGGTTACCAATAGTTTAAAATCTCGAACTCACTACAAATACTAAAAATAACTTTCTTTAAAAACATATTTAATTTTTTCTTTTCTTCTGTATCACTTCTTTCTTTTTTATCTCTCTTAACTCTTTTTAATTTACTGTTCTACTCAATGGCCAAGGTAAGTTTTTCATTTTCATTTTTATTTTCTGCATTTTTGCTTTTTGTATTTCTTCGTTATTGTGTTCTTGATTATTTTAACGTCTTTGGACCGACACGCATATTTGATGCTTACTGCTGCAAATGATAGTCGCAGAGAGCCCTTTGTCGGCGATCCTGACGGGAATCTGTTTCAAATGATACGAGTACTTCGCGCGCAACGGAACGGCCTACGAATATGCCATATAAACGCGCAAAGCCTTAATTGTAAATTGGATGAATTTAGGCACCTGTTTGTTAATTCGGGGATTGATGTAATCTGCGTTTCCGAGACATGGTTCTTTCCGGACGGATATAATATTTTTCGGGGGGATAGGATTGGGCGCGTAGGCGGAGGTGTGGCAATATACGTTCGCGCCGGTCTCAAGGGCAACATAGTCTTCAAGTCTGCTTCAGAATTTCTTTTTGATCTCCTCCTTGTCGAAATTACAAGTGGGATTAATAAATAAATGCTGGGCACCGTTTACAGGCCAAATAAGTCAGTTAGTCTTGCCCCTTTATTTTCACTTCTGGAACAGTTTTCATGTACCTCACCGGAAATTGTACTCTGCGGAGACTTAAATTGTAACCTTACGAACAAAACTGAGTCTAAACCCCTATTAGATTATATGACGTCGCTTCACATAAGGCCCGTAAACCTAACCAGCCCCACGCATTTTCCCAGCGGATCAAACAGTCTTATTGATCTGTTCTTGGTTAGCAGCTGCGAAAAAGTGCTATTGTATAGTCAGCTCTCAGCCCCTTGCTTTTCTAAGCATGATCTACTCTTTCTTTCACTTGAATTTGGTCACACACAAGAGAAGCAGCCATTAATTTCCTTTCGGGATTTCAGAAATATCGTTTAGCGTTGCATCAGGATTTCATAAGCAGAAACTGGGAGAGTATGTATCTCATGCCACTTGTAAATGATCAAGCGAAATTTCTTCACGAGCAGATACTACTTCTGTACGATAAACATGTCCCTCTTAAAACAAAAGTCACCAAAAATGCTTCACCTGCCTGGCTGACAGACGATATTCTATTAACTATGCAAAACCGTGATGCTGCTTACAAAAAATGGAAGAAATTCAAACTGAACGAATTTTTTACAACTTTTCGCAACCTCCGTAACTTGTGTGTGTCGAAAATCAGAGCGGCCAAAGCTCTTTTCTATAAAAGGAAATTTGATCAGCTGCCTCCAGGTAAAAACATGTGGAATCAAATTCGAAATATCGGACTTGGAAAACAAACCCCCATAATACCAGAAGACATTGACTGCGACCAGGTGAATGCAAACTTTGTCACATCTTTGAACAAACATACACTGAAGGAAGCGAGCAAACATTCAGTTTCAGTAGGCTATGTGATGAAAATGTTGTAGACGCACTGTTAGCTATAAGGTCTAACGCCACAGGCTTAGATGGAATCAATCCAAAGTTCGTAAAATTAATACTGCCACTCTTATTACCCTTCATTACATATCTATTTAACTCAATTTTGACCACCTCAACATTCCCAGACGAATGGAAATTGGCAAAAATTACTCCTATCCCAAAGAAGTCATCCTCAAACATCAAAGAATATAGACCCATTGCAATACTCCCTTTTCTCTCTAAAGTATTTGAAAAATCTATTTTAAAACAAATACAAAAATACCTTTCAGATGCGAAACTCCTCACTAGCCACCAATCGGGCTTCCGAGCTCAAAGGAGTTGCAAAACCGCCCTTCTGTTAGTCGTTGATGAGATTAGGAAAGCAATCGACAAAAACAATTTCACTTTTCTAACTCTTTTGGACTTTTCTAAGGCGTTTGACACAGTGAACCACCTTGTTTTGGCTAAAAAGCTCAGCGAAAAATTCAAGTTTTCACTTGAGTCAAGCAAGCTCATCTTCTCATACCTGAACGGGAGACAACAGCGAGTAGTTGTGGGTAATAAATCGTCGACATTTCTTCCGGTTCATAACGGAGTGCCGCAAGGGTCTATCCTTGGGCCCCTACTCTTCTCACTCTATGTAAATGAACTTCCAGAAATTATCAAGAGTTGTACAGTACATTTATACGCCGATGACGTTCAACTTATCCTCAGTCGCCCTCTAGGTATGGTTGATGAAGCTTCTAGACTTCTCAACGAAGATCTGCTAAGCATACAAACGTGGGCGCGAGAAAACTACTTGTGTTTAAACCCTAAAAAGTCGAGTGTACTGGTCATCCATAAAAAGGTTCTGGAGTTGTCCTCTTTTCCGGCCATCAAACTTGGTGATAGCGCCATTGAATATGTCGAGTCTGCTAAAAACTTAGGAATTATTTTCAATAGAACCCTAACCTGGACAAATCATCTAAATGTAACAATTGGAAAAATCTACGGTGGACTCCGCGCTCTCTGGCCATCCAAGCCTTTTCTCCCAAGAAAGACCAAGCTCATGGTGGCAAAAATGTTTCTCTTACCCATCCTCTTGTACGGATGCGAGATCTTCTGCAATATGGACTACACTAGGAAAAGAAAGCTCAATGTTGCCTACAACAATATTGCCCGCTATGTATATGACCTCAACTATTCCGACCATGTCTCCGTCTACTCTAAACAAATCTGCGGATGTTCTGTCGACAACCTTATGAAGCTCCGCTCTCTATGTCTCCTACACGAAATCATACAAACAGGCCAGCCTGACTATCTCTACAGTAGAATTCAGTTCCTCCAATCTCGTAGATCATTCATGTTGGTGCAACCGAAGTATTCATGTCTAATCTCGGAACGTCAATTCTTTGTTAATATCACCCGACTCTGGAACTCTCTACCAATACACCTTAGAAGAATCAAAAACACAGTACATTTTAAACTCTCCCTTTTAGAACACTTGGCCGTTGAATAAGCAAATAATTCTTCCCTCATTTCTCTTCTTTTAAATTCTTTTATATGAAATTGTAAATAGTACAGTAATAACAATAATAATAATATAGTCAATAACTTTTATCTACTATGCAATTTCATTCCAACTATTTGTATGTATATGTATTTGTAATTTTATACCAAATTAACTTTTATCCTATTAACGTACATTTTAAGGCTTCTCCTAATTTATAAGATTCTGTAATCTTAAAGTTGTAAGCTAATTCGTGTAATAAATTGAAATTGAAATTGAAATTGAATTGAAACAATCTGTGTATCACATCTCTGTTGCAATCAACCCGTGAAATCTTTCGACAAAATTTTAGTCTACATTGCCTGAAGTGCTTGTTGCGAGCCTCAGCTGCCTCCTCCGATAACTGACCAATAGGTACGATTGCGTATTTCATCACTTCGGCGCCATGTATCAAAACTTTGTGTATAGTTGGTGACATGGGATGTCAACTATTCAGATCTATACATATATATTTTTGCGGTATCGTGAGCAAAAGCATCAAATTTGTCCTCATCAATTTTGCGTCCACTCGAAATCACTTCCAGGATAGTTTTAAACCGATTTATTAAATCCAGATTGATGCCAATGATACGAGAAGAGCATTCTGGGTCAGCGAAAAATCTCCTGAACGTGTCCCATCATTAGTATTCTCAAATCTCGCTTTAGGAATATCCACTAGGAGTCCCATTTGATCTTTGAAGGCACTTTGAATGTTCTCGCCAAATAGTAAATTATATCTAAGTTAATAAAATTCAATACTTGACTCATAATCTTTGAAGTGACATAAAACAAAATGGCGGATGTGAGCGGAGAGTTTTATGGTGGCATATGATTGCCAATAGACTAAGGTTCATGCCCATACAAAAATATTGGCCCGACAATGCCATACTCATAAACATAAACACTATTATCTAAAAAGTTTTCATAAAAATTAATGGTTAAAAAGGCATTCATAAGCACCGTTCGTTAGCACATTATATATGCAGAGAAAATAGTAAAATTATATTTAAAACACAGAATAAAACCTTCACTACACAAAATCACAACAGTTAAATTGAAAAAAATATTAAGAACGAAAGTGCCGATCACTAATAAATGCAAATCCGACAATGACTGGGTTCTGACTGGTAATGCGGCAAGAGGCAATTGAGGGGGGAATTTTTTTGGATGCCACCTGATGAACTAGTTATCTAGCTTGAAGAATAACGGAGCTAACAGAAATATTTGACAACTTGATGTTTATCACTTTTGAGCGGTTTTATCATACAAATACTCCACTGTGCACCGGTTCGACGGCAGCACCTCTTCGCAGGCATGACAAACTTGCAAGAATTTGTTGGCAATTGAATTATAAGTCCCTTCCATTCGTGCGAAGAATAAAACACACACACCATGAATGGTTGTGAAAAGTTAGGCCTTAGCTCTATATGAGCTGTCGCGCCAAATATAGTGAAAAAGTGCTCTCTCTTGCCCTGAAGCTGAGAAATAAAATTCTACAGGATAAAAGATCCCTTTATTAACATTACTGCTTAATTAATAACTGCGAATTCGTGAATTTTGAGTTATGACGGTATTGCAGCAAAAAGCTATATACTGTAGCGTATTTTCCGGTCCAAATGATAAATCTTTTTCTTTTTTTCTACTCTATTGGTATTGTAATATCGACTGCAATAGCGACATTTAGTGGAATTGTAATTGTTACACCGCTGATTTGGTCCAGGACCAAACCCAAGTATAGTCCAAATGTCATCGCTGTAAACGCATCGTACAAAGGACTTTATGATATAGGTCAGTCCACATATTAAGGTGACCTAGACCAAATTCTGGCATATGATTTATATTTTTCTAGTTAACACTAGATGGCGTATTGACAAATGTACCGAAATTTCAAACAAATGTCAATCCATTGTTTTTATTGTCACCTAAGAACTCACGTCGATTTTGCAAATAGTATCCTATTTCTGCAGAAAAATTGTCCTTTTTTAAACATTGTGACAAGCGTTTTAATTGATGAATTGAAATAATTCACGTATATTTGTTTTTTCAAAGGCATTTTGACATGAAAATCGTAGTTGCTGAAATAATGCGCGAATATTTCTTCAAAAGCACTTGGACATTTATAAAGGCAAATTGTAGTTCCATCTATGGAAATATAGATGGCGAGCTTTAGTCTCTGGTCGGTGTAAACAAGATGGACTAAGACCAAATTATAGTGCTAGTCCGAATATAGTCCCCGGTGTAAACTAAGCCAATGTCGATTGTATTAGCGACATTTAGTTGATTTATTGAAATTTGGAATATCGATCAGCGACATCTAGGGGGGAGTAGTGCTGGATTTAGGTTCATTCATCAATTGAAAAAACCTTCGAAAATTTTCTAGTACATACCTCAGGTACGTTCCAGAACTATCTATATCTCACTAGATGGTAAAATCGTCGCCAGCAAAAAATATTCTAGATTCGTATCTCGGGTATAAATACTACGAGCATTGACAGCATGGACACAGTTGACTTGAGATTAAGTAGAGATACAGTTGAAAAGTGATTTGGATAGAGATTTTAATATTGAATTAAAATTACTGCAGAGTTTGATTGAGATTAATTGTTTAAGTTGTTTGGAATAAAATAGTTGTGAATAATTGAATTTAAAGAGTTAAATATTGTTGAAATAAATAAAAGATAATCAGTAGTTTGTGAAAAGATTAAATAAAGACAAGTAGAATAGAAGAGAAGAAAAAGTTTTATCATTGCGAACCGGCAAACACAAATTTATTTAATCCTTCACAAACCACTCTTTATCTAATTCTAGCATTTCTGACAAAATCTCAATCCAACTGTTACTCTGCTCATGCAGTCGAGGCTGGTGGTATTGTAACGTGTTTGCCGGTTCGCAATGATAAAACTTTTTCCTCTTTTCTATTCTATTTGTCTTTATTTAATCTTTTCACAAACTACTGATGATCTTTTATTTATTCCAACAATATTCAACTCTTTAAATCCAATTATTCACAACTCTTTTATTCCAAACAACTTAAACAATTAATCTCAATCAAATTCTTCTATAATTTTAATTCACTATTAAAATCTCTATCCAAATCACTTTTCAACTGTATCTCTACTAAATCTCAAGTCAACTGTGTCCATGCTCTCAATGCTCGTAGTATTTATACCCGAGATACGAATCCAGAATCTTCCTTCCTGGCGACGATTTGCCCATCTAGTGAGATATCGATAGTTCTGGAACGTGCCTGAGGTAAGTACTAATTCCTGAAGGTTCTTATAATTGCTGAATGCACTTAAATTTAGCACTAATCCCCCAATAGATGTCGCTGATCGATATCTCAAATGTCTAAATGTCGCTAATACAGTCGATATAACAATTCCACTAAATGTCGCTAATGCAGTCGATATTACACTGCCCCCCTCCTATACTTGTTCGTCCCGAACAAGGGCATCTGCATTGTTTCCATGGTAACGATGAAGACGATCCACATGTATGATTTTCAACTTGCCTCTTAGTCCCCGTTGAATTCTGTAGACAACGTCGTTGATTTGTGTAACCACTGTATAGGGACCCTCCCAGTCCTGCTGCAGCTTCGGAGACCTCCCTTTTTGTCGATGTGGGTTGTACAGCCATACCAGATCTCCTTCCCGAAATCCTGACGTCGTTGTCTTCGCGTCGTACCTGGTCTTCATGCGGTCACTGGCTATCTTAATCTTCGTCCTAGTTCTTTGGTGTATGTCGGCGATCCTTTCCCTTAGGTCTGTCACATATTCTTCTTCCGATTTCGGCTCATCCATGGGAGAACCAAATTTCACCTCACTAGGTAGCCGGACAGGTTGACCAAAAAGGATTTCGGACGGAGTGTGTCCCGTTGAACTGTGAACTGCATTACGGTAAGCCATCAGGAACAAGGGAATATGTCGATCCCAGTCACGTTGGTAATCACTCACGACTTTGGAGAGATGTTCATTCAATGTCCTGTTGAACCGTTCTACCATCCCGTCGGACTGTGGGTGAAGTGGAGTCGTTCGAGTCTTTTTGATTCCGAGTAGTTGACACGTTTCCTGGAATATCTTGGACTCGAAGTTCCGTCCTTGATCCGAGTGCAGTTCCATGGGTACACCAAACCTGCTCACCCAGTTGTTGACAATCTTTTCTACAACGGTCTTAGCCTCCTGGTTGGGAATCGCAAACGCTTCAGGCCACTTGCTGAAGTAGTCCATAACAACTAAGATGTATCGGTTGCCCTGTTCGGTTTCCGGGAACGGCCCTGCGATGTCGACAGCGATTCGTTCAAACGGTGCGCTCACGTTGTACTGATGCATCTTTCCCCGGGTTTTCACGCTTGGTCCCTTGCTCGCTGCACACGTGACGCACTTTCGACACCAGCTCTCGATGTCGTCTCTCGCACTGAGCCAGTAGAATCGTTCCCGTACTTTATCCAGCGTTTTGTTTACACCCAGGTGTCCTCCGGATACGCCATCGTGCATTTCCTGCAACACTTCATGCACTTTTGAACGTGGCACCACGAGCTGCATCCTACACGTCTTTCCATCGGGCATCTCCCATTTCCGCCTCAAGATGCCGTCTTGAACATGTAGAGAGTCCCATTGTGCCCAATATGCTTTGAGGGTAGGGCTTCTATCGGAGATATCTCGACCATCAGGTTTCTCCATGTTTTCCTTCCAAGCTAGTATCGGCTCGATATCCGGGTCTTCCTTTTGAGCGTTCCGGATCTCCTCGGTACTCCAACCGATGATGGGCTCAGCTCTAACTACTTGGACGGGAACGATCTCTTTCTCCTCCTTTCGTACACAATGCTTACAGTCGGCTTTACAAGGTCGTCGCGACAATGCATCCGCGTTTGAGTGGAGTTTTCCCTTGCGATGCTGTATTTCGAACTCGTACATCTGCAATCGCTCGGTCCACCTCGCGATCTGACCCTCCGGATTTTTGAACTGCAACAACCATTTTAGAGCTGCATGATCTGTACGTAGGAGGAACTTTTGACCGTAGAGGTACTTGTGGAAATGTTTCGTCGCCATAATCAAAGCAAGAAGTTCCCGTCTTGTTACACAGTAGTTCCGTTCTGGTTTGGAGAGTACCTTACTGAAATAGGCCACTACCTTCTCCTGGCCATCATGCACCTGCGAAAGGACAGCTCCGATCCCAACATTACTGGCATCTGCATCTACGATAAACATCTTGTCCGGGATGGGGTAGGCCAGTATTGGAGCCTCACATAGTTGTTGTTTAAGTTGCCGAAAACTCTGCTCGCATTCGCCTGACCACTTAAATTGTTTTCCCTTTTCCGTCAACTGGTGCAGGCTCTTCGCAATTTTGGCAAAATCCTTTACGAACCGTCGGTAGTATGTGGCGAGGCCAAGGAAGCTCCTCAATTGGTGTTTGTCCTTAGGAACTGGCCAGTTTTTAACGGCTTCAACTTTGTCCGGATCCGTTCTCACTCCCTCTGACGAAATAATGTGACCTAGATACTTCACTTCTCGTTTAAAGAGCGCACATTTCTTCGAGTTGAGTTTCAAGTGGGCATTGCGTAAGCGTTTGAAGACTTCCCTTAGGTTGTCCCGATGTTCTGCAAACGTTTTTCCCACCACAATGACATCGTCCAGATACACCAAGTAGGTTTTCCAGGTTAGTCCATGCAGGACGCGTTCCATCAGACGCTCGAAAGTTGCCGGAGCGTTGCACAATCCAAATGGCATTACTGTAAACTCCCACAGTCCATTTCCGGCAGTGAATGCGGTTTTCTCGCGGTCTTCTGGGTGAATCTGCACTTGCCAATAGCCGCTCTTTAGATCGAGAGTGGAGAACCATTGGGCTCCAGAGAGGGTGTCCAGTGTGTCATCGATCCGGGGCAAAGGGTAACTATCCTTTTTGGTAGCATCATTCAGCCTGCGGTAGTCCACGCAGAATCGGGTGCTGCCGTCCTTCTTCTTGACTAGTACAATAGGTGATGCCCACGGGCTCTGGGAACTTTCAATTAGCCCTTCTTTCTCCATCGACGAAACCATCTCCGCAACCTCTGTCTGCTTTGCTAATGGGAGTCGCCTGGCAGGCTGTCTAATCGGTCTAGCATCCCCGGTGTCTATGCGGGACTGTACAAAATGTGTTCGGCCGTGGTCCCCATCTTGTAACGCAAATATGTCAGCAAACTCACCGAGTAGATTCGCTGCCGTGCTTCGCTGCTCCTGATTAAGTTCACAATGTTGAAAGATGGTCTTCCGTAGTTCCGCCAATCTGTATGACGGAACCGGCTTCACAGGCTCCTCTTCAGTTGCTGCTGAGATCGCGGAAATCGGTACGCATTCTCCAATCACTTCCCCTCGCTTTAATTTGACGCTGTAGTTTTTCGGGTTCATGAGCCTTACTGGTACCATGTTGTTCTTTGGTTCCACTAGAATTCTTCCCACGATGTAGTTCTGGGAGTCTTTTTGGTTATCTGGCTCAATGAGGAAGAATCGATGGTTCCCAGGATCACCCTCCAAATTTGTCCAAATACCTGTCTCAGCAGAGGGTGGCAAAATGTCGTCCTTGCTGATAACCGACCTGAGATTTACTGTGCTTTTGTTTCCGTACACCATAGGAATCTCCACATGTCGATACCTCAGCACCTGCATTCCGATGTCCAGGATGATCTTATGTGCTTCCATAAAGTCCACCCCGATGATGCAGTCGTCGCATATGTCAGCCACCAGGAACACGTGTGAGAATGTTAAGCCTGCCATTTGTATTCTCAGGCGAACTTCTCCGTAGACTTTTGCTGATTCTCCTGTCGCAGTCCTCAGGCAGTAGCAACTGGTGTTGTGTAGCCATGAATTCCGGACGAGATCCCTCCTTACAATGGAGGCCGTGGCACCGGTGTCTATGGTAGCCACGCACTTGTCGTTGCCCATAATTGCTTCCACGGTCAAGCTTTTGTTGCATCGCTTGGTTTGGAAGACTTGGATGGTGGTTCTGGGGCCATCGATTCCAGAAACCAACTTCTGCCCCGCGAAGTTGGCTCTTAAGCATTTCCCGAATGAGAAGCTTGACCAGCAGGACGGATGTTATCCCCGCTGGATGCTTCTTCGTCGCGTCTCCGGCTAGCACAATGAGGACAGCTTCCGTTTCTTCGTGGTGCTCTGCACTGCCGTTGTAGATGCCCAACCTTGTTGCAATTCCAGCAACGAATCTGCCGTTCTGCGGCGTTATTTTGGCGCTCGGCGTCCACTCTCTGGCAGAAGCATTCTTCGGTGACTATTTCCCTGACACGATGAATCCTTTGGGAGGCCTGATCTGCTGCCTCCATTGTCAGGGCAAAAGCCAAAGCCTCAGCAAGTGTTTTCTTCCCAGCCATTCGAACAGCCATTTGTAGTTTTTCGTCGTTAATGGCTTGGATAAACGCTTCGGTTGCCATTTCGTTGATGATCTCCTTTCCAGTATTGGGGTAGGACAGATGCGCCAGACGTTCCACATCTGCCTGCAGCTGCTGCAGTGTCTCTCCCTTCATTTGAGCCCTTCGGCGCAACTGGACCTTGTATACTTGTTGCATATGGTCATCGCCGAATCGCATCTCAATGGCCTTCAGTAGCGAGCCGTAGTCACGATGTTTGTCATCCGCGAGGGTTTGGAGAAGTTCGGCGGCTGAGCCTCGGAGTGCAAGTGTGAGTGCAATCGATTTTTCTTCCTCGTCCCAATTGTTGGCCAATGCGGCGGCTTCAAATTGTTTCTTGTATATAGGCCATGATGTTTGACCATCGAATACCGGGGGCTGCATTTCCTTTCTTCTCGGACCTTCGATTGAACTCACGCGAAGTTTTTGCCTCTTCACACTGTCGAGTTCATTGGTCAGATGTTTGAATTGTTTTTCCATTTCTTCGTACTGACCTCCGAATGTCGCTTCCAATCTCTTTTCGACATCTTCGATTTGTTGGTCGATGGCCTCGAATTTGACGTCCAGGCTTTCGAATTTACCGTCCAGAACATCAAATTTGGTGTCGAGCTTGGCGTCCAGAGAGTTATTTTGCTCGTCTAACTTGACGTCTAGAGAGTTCTTTTGCTCGTCGAACCTGGCGTCTATTGAGTTCTTCTGTTCGTCGGACTTCTTGCTCTGCTCATCGAACTTGGCGTCTATTGAGTTCTTCTGTTCGTCGGACTTTTTGCTCTGCTCATCGAACCTCTCGGTAAGCAGTTTCATTAGTGAGGACAGGTCCATCGCTGTACTTACATTCTCCTCCTCCTCTACGTCAAATAGCTCAGTTTCGGGGTCTCCACCGTCTTCTAGTACAGCATTCTGCAGCCGGAGCACTAATTCTCTTTTAAGTCCACTGGTCTAAAGATTTCTCCTACCCAGCTCTGCTTTTAACTGGACCAGGGACAAGTTTTCCAATTTGCGACCCATTTCTGTTCAAATTTCAAACACTGTTTAAATTTCACCACTATTCGTTTTGTCCAGAATTGTTTCTTGAACGTTCTTATCACTCTGAAAAAGTGTTATCCCACTTCTGACACCAAATGTAACGTGTTTGCCGGTTCGCAATGATAAAACTTTTTCCTCTTTTCTATTCTATTTGTCTTTATTTAATCTTTTCACCAACTACTGATGATCTTTTATTTATTCCAACAATATTCAACTCTTTAAATCCAATTATTCACAACTCTTTTATTTCAAACAACTTAAACAATTAATCTCAATCAAATTCTTCTGTAATTTTAACTCACTATTAAAATCTCTATCCAAATCACTTTTCAACTGTATCTCTAATAAATCTCAAGTCAACTGTGTCCATGCTCTCAATGCTCGTAGTATTTATACCCGAGATACGAATCCAGAATCTTCCTTCCTGGCGACGATTTGCCCATCTAGTGAGATATCGATAGTTCTGGAACGTGCCTGAGGTAAGTACTAATTCCTGAAGGTTCTTATAATTGCTGAATGCACTTAAATTTAGCACTAATCCCCCAATAGATGTCGCTGATCGATATCTAAAATGTCTAAATGTCGCTAATACAGTCGATATAACAATTCCACTAAATGTCGCTAATGCAGTCGATATTACAGTATTTATACCCGAGCACGAATCTAGAACCTTGGTTTGTACCGCTTTGATGGTGGTGGTATTTCCTCATCAAGTAGAATATAACAGAGGTGGAAAACTCCTGAACGTTTTAGCAGTTATTGAATGAACCACTGTATCCCAAATTTACCACTTCTCTTTATAGCATGCCACACCCAAGAGTTGTTATGCTGCTGCATTTTAGGTTTTCAATTTTATCAATTGTGACATAATTGTACTTGCCGTCCGCTAAAGTCACTTCAATCCAAGTTCGGCGGGTGAGCTCTCTTCACCCGCACTGAGGAATAAAAATATGGCAGCTTATGAGCAACCAAAATTATGCATTGATAGTGAAAGTGTTGGTTGGGTGCTGGAGAAATAGGGTAGGCACTGAGAGGTGTCAACTTGGCGATGCCCAGTGTTGTAACTGTTCCTACATATCAATTGCGCTTATTTTACCTCCAAGTGGTGACCATCGGGTACTGGTCGATGTCCATCGAAAAATAAGACCTTCTCTGGGCTACTTCGACATATTTGAAGCTCAAGCCGGGAAGAATTTCCGAGACTTAGTCAGGGTCTTTAAAAAGAGATGGTGGCGGATGAGTCCCTGATGGATCAACGACAGCGCTCATACCACCGAAGTGGGTTACTGACACCGGTGTTACCGACCCCGTGTCCTAGGGGTTCTCAAAATGGAACTGGCCCTCCAGGTTGGGGGTTGTGCCGTCGGAGTAACTGCCCGACCACGTTAAAAAATGTATGTTACGTTTCGACCACAAGCCTCGGACAATGATGATACTACTATCGAAATATGGACAATGATCTTCGGTTCTGCACGTGGAATGTTTGGACCCTTAACAGGCCGCGTGCAGCCGAACAGTTTGCAGACGCCCTGGACTGCTATAAAGCAGATATAACTGCCATCCAGGAAGTACGATGGGATGGACCGGGCAAAAGAAAGATGAAAAACTGTGACATCTATTATGGTGATTGCTACAGAGAGCTTATTCGGATGCGGATTTGTCATATGCGGCAGACTTAGGCAAGATAAGGACGACGCCAGCAAAGATAGTTTTTACGAGCTCCTCGACAAGTCATATGAGAGATGCCCTAAATATAACGTTAAAATCGTGTTGGGCGATTTCAACGCCAAAGTAGGGAAGGAGGACATCTTTGGTAAAACAGTTGGCAAGCATAGCCTCCACGACACCACGTCTGGAAACGGACTTAGGCTAATTGACTTCGCGACTGGGCGGAACGTCACCTTAGCAAGTACATGGTTTCCTCACCTCAATATCCACAAGGGGACGTGGCAGTCTCCTGATCATCAAACTGTCAACTAAATTGATCACATTGCGATCGACACAAGGCATGCCTCCAGTATTCTTGATGTCCGAACTTTCCGAGCGGCCAACATTGACTCGGATCATTACCTTGTTGCAGCCAAGGTACGAATGCGGATATCCCGAACACCACCATAAGGAAGAAATACTGTGAAAAGATATGACGTCAACAGACTGCAATCGCAAGAGACCGCCCTAACCTTTGCCGAACGCGTATCCCGAAATCTCTTGTTAACTCCTATTCCACAAGCATCAAGTGCCGAGGAGTAGTGGCAACGTTGCCAACATGCCATCAAAACTGCCGCAACCGATGTGATAGGTTTCACACGACCACCACCACGAAACCCCTGGTTCGATGAGGCATGCCAGCAAGCACATGCAGCTAAACACGATGCATATAAAACGGCGCTGCAAAAAAGGACGAGAGCTGCTCGCAAGATCTATGTGCAAAAGAGACGGGAAGAACGTCAGCTTCTCTAAAAGAAGAAAAAAGCGCACGAGAAGCACGCGATTGAAAATATTGAGCGACTACACTCCAGGAATAATGTACGGAAGTTTTACAAGCAGGTAAAAAGGACGTGTCAGCGAAACAGACCCCGGACAGAAACTTGTCGAGATGAAGAAGGAAATCTCATAGCAGAATCACAGTCGATGCTGAGAATATGGAAAAAACCACTTCTGCAGACTGTATAACGGCGATGAAGACCAACATATCGCCGCCAGGCAGAACGAACCATTCCCTTTGGACGATGATAACCAAGACTCCCATCCACCTGACCAAAGCGAAGTGCGGATAGCAATATCCAAACTAAAATCCAAAAAAGCTGCTGGATCGGACGAATTACCGGCCGAGCTATTTAAAGCAGGCGGGGATGATTTGGTAGAGAGCATACACCAACTCATTTCTAAGATTTGGTCAGACGAGTGTATGCCTGTTGAATGGAATCTCAGCATCGTTTGCCCGATTCACAAAAAAACGAGACCCTCTTAATTGCGCCAATTATAGAGGCATCAGTCTTCTGAACATCGCTTATAAGATCCTTTCTGCCATACTGTGTGAAGGCCTAAAACCCTTCGTCAACAACCTGATTGGACCCTATCAGTGTGGCTTCAGGCCAGGAAAGTCCACAAATGATCAAATTTTCACACTTCAGCAGATCCTGGAAAAATCCCAAGAAGTCCTAATCGATACACACTACCTATTTATCGATTTTAAAGCCGCCTATGACAGTATTTATAGGGGCGAGCTATATAAAGCCATTTCAAGTTTGTGGAGGATGACGATGGAAAATGCGACTTCTTCAACATCAGTCTTGAACGAATTGTGCGAAACGCTCAAGCCAACAACAGCGGCACAATCTTTCAGAAGTCTGTGCACCTACTCGCGTACGCTGACGACATTGATATAATCGGCAGTATTGGGACAGAAGCGGCCAAAATGGGACTAGCAATCAACGAGGGCAAAACCAAGTATTTGCTGTCGACGAGAAGGGACACTCAACTTCGACGAATCGGACAGAACGTCTCTATAGACAGCTATAACTTCGAGGTAGTAAGGGACTTTGTCTACCATGGCTCTGCTATCAATTCTGAAAATGATATCTCATCAGAAATCAAACGAAGAATAACTTTTGCCAATCGCTGTTTCTTTGGGCTGAAAGGGCAATTGAGTAGTAAGGCCCTCTCCCGAAGAACTAAGGAAACTCTATACAAGACCTTAATCATCCCAGTCCTGCTCTATGGCGTTGAAGCATGGACTTTATCAAAGGCGGATGAAGATACCCTTGGTCGCTTCGAGCGAAAAATTCTTCGTAAGATATTCGGTCCCATGTGCGTTATGGAGGAAGAGGTTCAACGACGAATTATACGAGCTGTACAGCGACATCGACCTAGTCAAAAAACTACGCATTGGTCGTTTAAGATGGCTAGGACATGTAGAGTGAATGGACACCAAAGCTCCGGCCCGAAGAGTCTTCGAATCCAACCCAGAGGGACAACGCAGCAGAACAAGACCTCGCCTAAGTGGAAGGGGACCTCAACTAACTTGGAGTGCGTAACTGGAGGCGGTTTGCTAAGGACCGGGCTAATTAGAGAAGCTTGTTGGTTGAGACCCTGGTTCACCCCGAATTGTAGCGCCATCTAAGTAAGTGAAAGTGTACTGCGTTCCTAACGGAATGCATCACTTTTTAGACAGTGGCATAATTACACAGAAAAAAACACCGTGTAAGAAATTGATAACGCTCCTGTTAAATTAAAACGATGGATTCTCCCATATAATGTATGTATGTATATTTGGCACGGCAGCTCATGGAGAGCCAAGGCCTAGCTCCCATATAAAGTGACCGAAAATTTAGAAACTTACATGATTTTCTTAACTTTGTTAGGTTAGGTTAGGTTTTAGGGGTGGTTGCATTGTGTACAACCTCACTCGGATCTCAATGGATCCATTGTGTTTCCCGATGAGGTGTGGGATACCTAAAATTAAATGGAATAATCACCCCTATTCCGTAAGGCGTTTATCTTAAACGACAATTGTCGTTTCTTGTGTCGTGTCGTTTAAGAATCGGTATTCCGTAACTTAAACGCCTCCTTACTCATTTCATTTACAATCCACACACATTCCACATTGGTTATGACAGATCGATTTCACGAATTGTCACATTTTGGTTTGAAATTCACAAATTTAAAATTTAAAAAGGATATTGTGTGAAAGAAGTGTGCTAATAAACAAACATGAATAGCTGTAATGTTTTAGACCAGTGACAAAGACGAACATAAGTAAATAAAAAAAAATAAAAAAAATTCTTTGCCAATGAAATAGTTTTTCCATTAGCTTCAGTAGACCTTTTAATTGCTTTTGGTTTCATATTTTGACTCTCCAAATCAAAATTATCTAATCTAGTTGCTTAAATAAACAACAAAATTAAGAAAAGTTACATTTTCAGTCGATTTGTACTTCTGGCGATCACAAACTCATTCACGACAGATATCGTCGTTTCTTTGTCGTTTTTGCGGCGTTCAACGCCTTACAGAATAAGAGTGAGGTTTGTCACATGACGTTTTGTCGTAAAGTAATGGGTTCCACAAGGTGTTTAACGACAAATGGCGTTCGACGACATAAAAACGCCAATCGTAATACCGATTTCGCAGTGTCGTATTTTATTTTGTCGTAAACGCCTTACAGAATAGGGGTGAATGTTATTATTTTCAGTTGGCTTCCCTTAACCATCCCGAGATTCTAAGGAATTGTAGGATGGTTCTCGGTGGCTTGCTTGACAGTTCGCCCAGATCACTGAAGAAATGTTTTCCGAGGATTGTCCTTCGGTTTTTGCTAAGGCTGGGCACTCGCATAGGAGGTGGAATGTGTCCTCCTCGGCGTGAGTGTCGCCACATCCTCTGCATAGTTCTGTTGTGTTCAACCGCACTCTCTTTAGGTGGGCCGCTAGCAGGTTGTGACCTGTCATAATACCTATGAGAAGTGATAATTGACTTCTGTTGAGTGCGATGATTTCCTTTGTTTTTTTCTTATTTAGTTCTGTCCAGAATGTTCTTGAGGTGCGGCATGTTGTGAGTGAGGTCCATCTCTCGTTCGCGAGCTTTATGGATTTCACGGTGATGCTGGACTTTTGAAGTTCTAATGAGGGCAGGACTGAGTCATCGGCCATTATTAGATCCATCTCTGAGCTCGTCCGCCTTTTCGTTCCCGTGGATGCCCTTATGTCCCGGGACCCATATGAGTGTGACGCTGTAATTAACGCTGAGAGCTTTAAGCTCGTCATTGCAGCGTTTCACAGTTCTGGATCTGATTGTTGTCGAGGTGATGGCTTTGATGGCTGCTTGACTGTCTACGAAAATGTCAATGTGAGTTCTGAGGAGTGACCATTGTGATAGTTCACGCGAGGCCTCGGCGGTTGCTAGGACTTCCGCCTGAAACACGCTGCTGTGATTCGGAAGCCTTATTGACCGTGCAATGCTTGGTTCTTCTGCATAAATCCCGGAGCCCACTCCCTCATTCATTTTTGACCCATCCGTGAAAATGGATATATGGTTGGGGTTAATGACCAGCTTTCTCTGGAGGGAATTTTCAATTC
Organism: Criorhina ranunculi; assembly: GCA_951813785.1. Taxonomy (NCBI): domain Eukaryota; kingdom Metazoa; phylum Arthropoda; class Insecta; order Diptera; family Syrphidae; genus Criorhina; species Criorhina ranunculi. The sequence goes on from CATOTT010000016.1 coordinate 22,686, forward strand.
GAGTTTTAGGCTAAATTCCAGAATTGGTGCTAAGTAATCTGTTTTGGTCTCAGTGCTCACCCACTTGGTGATAGCTTGGTGACCTATCAGACCTTTTTCCACAGATTGGATTGTTGTAGGCGGAGCGCACTTTTCGCGGCCACTCCCTTTGTGAAAATGTCAACAGGTATTATCCCCAGCATGACCTCGAGTGCTGCGGTTAGTGTTGTTCTAATTGCATTTGTGGTCCCTACGCAAGCTAGTCGCTAGATCTTCATCAGGATGTTTAAGATTGTGGTTTTTACGGCGGCTGGCCACCAGACGAGGCATGCATACGTAAGTATGGGCCTTATTATGGCTGTGTACATCCAGTGTATAGTGGCGGGCCTGGGCCCCCATCTTTTGCCGAAGACTCTGTTGCATGCGTAGAATGCAATTGAAGCTTTCTTTGTTCTTTCCATTGAATTTTCCTTCTAGTTCAGTTTGCGGTCGAGTATGCATCCTAAGTATTTTGCTCTTTCCGATATATGGAGTTGTTGTCCAATTAATCTCGAGGATTCAAAAACTGGGATATTCCTTTTGTTGGTGAATAGGACCATTTCTGTTTTCTGCGGATTTATGTTAAGGCCGCATCGTGTGGCCCAGTTGCTGGCGTTGTTAGTTGATTTAAAAAGAAGTCATGTTATTTCAACATGATTTTCTTGTAACTCAAATAAGAGCAGTAAAATTTTAGCAGTAAGTTCATAGTGTTTATGTAACATTTTCACCTACCCTAGGAAAAAAAAATTAATTTATTTCTTCTTCACTTGTTATTCCACATTCAACTATAGCCTTTTGTAAGAAGAATAACAAGGGAGGAAGATTGTGCGCGTGTGTAATTAGGTAGCTTAGTACAAAGAGGAATATTTTCTCTCGTTTTCTTCTCGGCATAAATTCTTTGTTCGGTGGCTACAGAAGGATTCTAATGAAATACTAGTTTTAATTGTTGCGATAGAATAAAAAATAAATAAATAAATATTTGGTGCGACAGCTCATAGAGAGTCAAAGCCTAGAGCTTCTCACAATCATTCATGTTGTGCGTATTTTATTTTTCGCACGAATGGAAGGGACATACGGTTTAATTGCCGACTTCGAATTGCGGATTGAGAAGCTTTTTCATGACAGTAATTGCAAGTTTGTCATGCCTGCGCAGAGGTGGTGCCGCGAAAAAACGTTTGGTGATTTTGAGGATCGAACCTGTGTCCTTTTGCTTAGCAGTCCAACGCATTAACCACTAAGCCACGGTGACCACTGCGTTAGGGTAAACGCAGAATGAAGTAATAAGGGTACTAGTGCCTTTACCCTAACAGCAATGGTTTTGAGATAATTAGAAAAAAAAAATTGCCCAACGCCCTTAGATCTTTTAATAGCATGTTCACACAATCCTACTTACTCCGAATCTCTATCAAAAACATTAATTAATTACAGGGCCCCTACTCTGTATTGCGATTCTAAAGTTCGGATCGTTCAAAAGCAAACATTTTGTAGGGGCAATTTGAAACGCAATTCCTAAGATCCATACAAAATTTCCGCTTTCGAACGATCCGAATTTTAGAATCGCAATACAGAGTAGGGGCTCAGGTATATACGGGTATATACGTACACGCATACATTTACAACTACACATCATACAAATTTATATGGTGTGCAAGTAAAAATTACTCCAAATCGTATTGTAATACGGCTATGGTCACCTAATGTACTTTCAGTCATTCATAAACCCTTACCCGATGTGCTCGTTAAAAGGCATCTATGCATTCTTTATCTATGATTATGCACATTGTGAACATTAGAATAAACAGAGAAAACCGAAGACTTAAAATCAGTTTAACATACAAGTAGTTTTACCCAAGATAAATCCGCTCAGTTCCCACTGGAGTTTATTGAGTTAACCTGTCTTCCCGCTCTCCATATTCACTGCATCGGCAGTATCTACATCTAGAGTATGTACTACATACTTTAAATAATCAAATAACCAGGAACATATTGAAAATTGAGTTTCGCGATCTTTCGTTTAATAATCTCAATCAAACCGTTCAGATTTATCGCTAGAATGAACGTAAGCAGGTCAATAAACTTATTTTTATTTCAACACGTTACAAAATGATATTAATTAAAAAATTTTGTATAATCATAATACCGTGAGAACTGGCATGTCGCCAGAGTTGTATGCTAACATTGCTCAGCGATGAAAGAAAGTAGTTTTGCCTCATACTTTACAAATATTGCTGCCGTAAAATAAAATGCTTAGCACCACTATACGTATGATATGCCTCTAGTCAGATTTATGACATTATAGTGAAGTGACGTTTAACTTATTTATTACACTCGTAAAATGAAACTTGCTAATCATTTACTGATATTCTTCATTACTTTACTTCTTGCAAGTAAATTCGTAACAGGATCACTAGGTAATTCAACAACATTTTCTGTAAATATGTGTACGAGTATATGTAAAAATACATTCAAACTTTTTTTTTAACAAATCCACTAAGAACTCTAGCGTCATTCTTATATAAAGCGTTTCTTTCAAAAGCCAGTACACATATGTATGTATATTATGTAGTTATAACTAAGTATGCAAGTGAAGAGACCAACATTTTTAAGAGATATGTACATGTAAGCAAAATAATAGGTTAAAAAAGCTTTCGGACACGTGCACTTTAATTTTAATGCACATTACAACTTAAAATTCATTGACCTTGTTCACTTTCTAATTATATACAGTGCTGTACAAATTAATTGGGACAAATATTTTTTTAAACGTAATCGAAAGTAGGGTAAGATTTACATATCTATTATTTTTTAAATATTTCTTTTGGCTGTTCTGAAGGTAGGTAAGTCGCTTTTTTTTTGGATTTTATGATTTCCGGGGCGCCAAAATCTAATGATGGATTTTGGTAGATTTCAGTATATTTTACATTATTCCACAGAGTTTCTGAGAAATCTAATATTGAAAGTCAAAACATTCCCATACAAAAATGCATATTTCTTACGATTACAACAACAACAACAAAATTGGTTGACGAAAAAAACGGCACCATAAGAAATATGCAATTTTGTATGGTAAAGACCATTACGGCCGAAAAAGCTAAAACATGGAACATGATGACAAAATATTGGTTCGAAACCTAGGAAAACCAGTGGCGTTTTCAGCGGGAATTGGCGTCGACTGGTGTGCAGATAGATTCATTTACTGTTGAACAGTCTTCTTGAAAGGGATCGCAATGCAAGAAGACTACTCAAGAACAATATCTATCTATCTATCTAAATATGTACATAAAAATTGCCTGTTCGTTCAAGTGATAAGATCTCAAAAATTAACCATCCGATTGAGCTGAAACTCACACAATATATTTATTATGAAGTAAAAAGTATGTACACGTAAATGAAAAGTTTTGAAGTTTTCCGATAGATGGCGCTGTACCTAAACCAAAACTAACCATACGATATAGCTTAAACGTATACAATATATTTGTTATGAAGTGAAAAGTGCACGTAAATCAAACGTTCTTAGGTTTTTCGATAGATGGCGCTAAACACTTAAAGCTCAAAAACTAACCATCCGATTGAGCTGAAACTTACGCAATATATTTGTTATGAAGTGAGAAGTGAACGTTAATCAAAATCTCAAGTTTTCCGATAGATGGCGTTGAAAACCAAAATCTCACAATTATTCACCCCTATTGCCGATGTCGTACACGACTGCGACAGTTCGGTATTGCGGTTGTCGACTGAAGGACTCCTGTCGCTTAAAAATGCGACTCTTGTCGTCTCAACTGTCACATTTGTGGGACGTATCTTTAAACGACAAATTTCGTATTGCGGAAGTCGTTTGTGAATGCCTTTTGTCGTCAGAACAGTCATTTTTTGTCGTCGTTAATTTAGCAGAGGACTGTTTCGGATTCGAACGAACATTTTTGGTTTTTATTTAAAAATTGGACATTATAAACATTATTAATTATTTAAAAGAGAATAAAGATAACAAATGAGAAACAATTTTGTTGTTTGGTCCAAGAAATGGAGAAGAATATTCCGTTGGCAAAATCTCTTACCAAAGGGTTGAGTAAAAGTGAAATTAGTCCAATGGATTCGATTTTGTTCTTAACAAGCATTAGATCTCATATTGATGAGAGCTCTTTCTCATGGATCTGAGGTGCATCTTTTTATATTCCTGCTTGAAAAAAAATTGCTAAGCTGTTCATCTTTTTAATTTTTTTTATTTTACTTTCTCCGCACAATAACCTTTTCCCTCGAAGCTCAGACTGAGACTGAGATGCAATTACATATTGCAAGAGATCATGCATGCGTCCTTGTCTTTCTCTATTGAATTTTTTTGTGGAATGTGTGTAGAACGTATATGCGCTGATAGTCGTGTCGTTTTAGTTATGCAATACCAAACTAAAAACGACTCGACTTGACAGATGTCGTCTGTCGTTTGTCAATGACGACATCGGCAATAGGGGGGATTACTCCACTTTTTCCTATGCACGAGGAAAACAAAACAATCATGCTCAGGAAAGCCGTAAATATTGATACTGGATTGGATAAATGTATTTTTTTTGACGGGAGCCAATCCGAGGTTTAGTGAAAAGAAGGGACAATGAAAAGCTCCGAACTGGTTACGTCATGAATGAAATCTAAAAAAAAAAAAAAACTTTTGTTCTATGCCATACAACTCACGAAAAATCAAAGGACGTAAGCAACATAACCATCCCTAGCAGTACGGACTATATTGTCCCTTAATAGACTTCAACGCCAAATTCAAGAAAAGAATTCCTAGCAGAAGTGCTTGGGAATCTGTTGGGGTCTTAGATGAATCTGCGATAGAGATATACACAGATGGATCTAAAACAGCGTATGACACATGGGCAGAAGTATTCTCCAATGCACCTGACTTAAGTTTTGCCAAGCGACTGCCGGATCACTGTAGTGTATTTTAGACAGAATTTACGGCAGTCTAGTAAGCCTCGGCTTGCCTTTAGATTGACGCGGTAGATGGTAGCGATATTGTACTATATATAGATAGTCAAACAACGATTAAAGCCTTGGAATCACCGACAGTACGATCCAAGTTGGTAAAGCAATGTCGCAGGTCTCTGAATGAGATCGCTGACAGATGCGACGTCTCCCTGTGCTCGATTCCAGGACACAAGGACGTTCTAGGCAACTGCAAAACGGACGAACTAGCGAAGAAAGGCGCGAGTCGGATCCTTTCTGAAAATGGAGGGAGACCGCTTGCCTCTCTAGAAACGATAAAGTCTTACCTTGATAGTAAAGCTAGAAGAAAAGCTAATATCAGGTGGAATAATATCAACACTTGTCTTCCGTCGAAACAGATCTGGTTTAACCTGGATTTTTTTTCTTTTTTTTTTATAATTCACTAGCGCTAAAGGGGTTATGAATACCCTTATGATGATATTCACACAGCGCTAGTGCTGGTGTAGTGATTTTGAAACTCAGGTGGTATCAGGTTTCAGTCTTTTTGCTCCGAGGGTGGTGTCCAGAATGACTGGGGAAACTAAATGGTACTGTTGCCATTGCTTATAATTCACAGTATTTCTTTCGAACATCTCAAAGTCATTAGTACGATCACCACTTTCAAGCCATATGACCACCCTACTGCCAGTGTAATGCCTATGCAGTGGAGTTAACGTCAGCTTTTTTCGCAGTTGGTCGACTTCGTTTTTTTTGATATCGAGATATCGAGATTCACTGTTTGTATCTTACAGTGTATAAGCGTATCAATAATATGAAATAAATAAATAAATAAACCTGGAACTTTTAGCGTGACAAGCGATGATGCAACCACTACACCATGGCCACCCTAAGCGACAGCACAAGTGCCGAATTCATCAACCAGCTGCGAAAGGAGCTTCGAGTAGCAAACGAAACAATACAATTGCTAATTAAACAAGGAAAAACGTCAACAGCTACTTAAACTATCGATGCACGGCAACACCCCTGCAACGAGGCTTCAACATCTTTAGCTAGTTTGGAAGAAGCCCACCGCACACAAATGCCGAAATTTAATGCGAAGTACCCGCAACTGTGGCTGACGCAAGTGGAGATTGCATCAACGACAACGATTGGTCCGCCCATTTGCAAGGCATATACCTTCCGCCATTCTAGCGCACATGAGGCTTTTCGCTGATGGACGATGTACTCCATCGGTCATACACACACCCTTCTTTGATCGACTTCCGGAAAACATATGTACTGTGTTGTTGGCAATAGGTCAAGAAGATCTGGACAAACTCGCCGAAATTGGAGACAAAATATTTGACATGTACCTTTCACATATTTGCTTGGTCTCGACTTCGGCATCAATAGAACTGGTGTAGACGATCACAAAGCAGGAAACAACAACCTTGGACCAAATCCGGAAATCAAGTGAGGTGCTGCGCAAAGGAATTCAAACTCTAAAGATGAGAAGTCACCCCAGTAGCAGATCAACATTACGGAACGGATCTCACAGCAAGACCAAACGTAGTGAAAGCAGCGAAAATAAGTTGTGCTATTTCCATCAAACGTTTGGAGATGAGACTCGCAGGTGCAAACCAGGCTGTCTTAAGTAGATGAAAAACTAGAACTGCCGTCGGGCGTACAGACGGTTGCCCACGGCAACAACGATCGACACCGTCTACAAATCATCGATCATACTATCGGCATATCAAACTTAATCGACACAGGCGCCGACATTTCCGTCCAGCCTGAGAAATATGCCAACACAAAATCGCCTGCATCATCAAAACTTGTCGCTGCCAACGGTGCCACCATTTCGTCGTACTGGATCTGAAACTTCGACGAGAATTTCGTTGGATCTTCGTCATCGCCGACGTGAAACAACCAATTATCGGTACTGACTTTATCCATCACTTCGATTTGAACATCCGGCACAGTAAAAAAAATAATTAGTGATAACACCACCGCACTCAGTATCCAAGGCAACATCATCAACAGTTCTCAACCAACTGTGAGAACCAAAGATGAAACAAATCGTTTTGTTAACATTTTTGGTGATTTCGTCAACATCACTCACGACCAAAAACCCAGCGTTCACGAACACTCCGTCCAGCATCACATCATCGCCAAGGGATATACAATTGCAAAACGAGCTCGTTGGCTTGCCGGCGAAAAACTAAAAACAGCGAAGGAAGATATCATCATCTAAGATATGATGGAACGAGGAATCTGTCAGCCATCCAAAAACGAGTGGGCATCTCCTCTTCACATGGTACAGAAGAAATCCGGAGGCTGAAGGCTGTGCGGTGACTGCCGTCGCCTTAACCGAACCACCGCCCGTTCCGGACAGGTATCCCATACCAAACCTCCGCACCATATTTACCACACTGGATCCGAAGGCAGCATACCACCAGATACCACTCGCACCAGAGGATCGACTAAAGACAGCCCTGATAAGACCTTTCGAACTCTTCGAGTTTAACGTCATGACGTTCGGATTATGCACCGCGGCGCAAACAATGTAGCGCTTCATGGACACAGTTATGAGAGGACTTGATTTTTGATTTGTCCTACATCGACGACATTTTTCATGCGTTTGTCAGCGAAGAAGAGCATCGACAACACTCGCGGATCATCTTTAAGAAACTCTAGCAGTTTGATTCGGACATCAACGTATCTAAGTGCTATTTCGGATAACCAGAGATGAGATACTTGGAATATATCGTCAACAAAATCGGTATTAAACCCGCCACCAATCGCATCGAGGCGTTGATAAACTTTCCATTTCATTTTTGAAGCATATTTCGTTTCCACTAAGCCAAAAATGATGGACAAGCTGCGAAAATTCCTTCGGTCGTGGAATTTTTACCGAAGCTGTATACCTGGCATTGACAAACTTCTCATTTCATTTTTGAAGTATATTTCGTATCTACAAAGCCAAAGACGCTGTATACCTGGTGATTCAAAAACTCAAGCTCCTCTGGTCAATCTAATAATCGGAGCGAACAAACGCGATTTGCAACCTGTGCAGTGGACTCCTTAAGCTGAAGGAGCTGACACCTTTTCTCGCATCAGCACTGGAGACTTAGCCGCTATATAGAAGGATGATGAGTTGGTGCTTCTACTGATAACTCCAGGAAAGTCTTCACTTGAGCTTCGAGGACTGCGCGTCGACGTTACTGACTGTCATTCTGTACTGCGACGTAAGAGGTACCGACATCTGTCCATATATGCCAATAATACTTCGCAGAAAAATCTTCGACAACGCAAACAGCCTCTCTCATCCCAGCGACAGAGCGGCAAAACGAATAATCTGCAAGAACTTCGTGCGGCCAAACATGTGCAAGGACATCCTTTCATGGGGCAGATCTTGTATGCAGTGTCAACGCAGCAAAATCAGCCGCCATGTCAAAAAAGGACCTTCCGGCACCAGCCGCAAGAGGTAGGTGGATTTCCTTCGTATGCAACTTTTAAATCATATTAAAGTAATTCAAAGTGGTGGATCCAAAACTGAAATTATAATAAGTTCCCATAAACGAGTATACATTTTCAATTTCAACGAAATCGGAGCAATTTTAAAGAATTTCAAGATGGCGGACATTTTTTAGCAAATAATACTTATGATTATTACTGTTGTCATACTAGTAAAAAAAGATGCAAAAAGTTTGTCAATGCGTAATTTGAAAAATAGAAAAGGGCGTGACACGCCCCCCGCTCAACAGAGCACCCCCATCTAAGAATTCAGCTGAGCTATTCCTCATCTTTATATTGTACAAAGTTTCAATCGATTCGGTTAAGAACTGCGGCCGCTATCGTGCGGACAAGATTTCGTTGTATTACATAAATTGGCGTGACACGCCCCCTTCTCAACCGATCTCGCCCATCTACGAACTCGTCCGTGCTATTCACCATATCAACATGTGTACCAAGTTTCATTCAATTCGGTTAAGAATTGCGGCCCCTATCGTGTTGACAAGATTTCGTTATATTGCATATATATTGTAACGTGTTTGCCGGTTCGCAATGATAAAACTTTTTCCGCTTTTCTATTCTAATTGTCTTTATTAAATCTTTTCACAAACTACTGATTATCTTTTATTTATTCCAACAATATTCAACTCTTTAAATCCAATTATTCACAACTCTTTTATTCCAAACAACTTAAACAATTAATCTCAAACAAATTCTTCTGTAATTTTAATTCATTATTAAAATCTCTATCCAAATCACTTTTCAACTGTATCTCTAATAAATCTCAAGTCAACTGTCTCACTATTAAAATCTTTATCCAAATCACTATCGAAATCTCTTTCCAATTGTATCTCTTCTTAAATCTCAATTCGAACTTTACTTCACTGACATCTCAATCGGAGTGTGTCTCTGCCGTCGAAGCTCGTCGTATTTATACCCGAGATACGAATCTAGAATCTTCCTTCCTGGCGACGATCTTACCATCTAGTGAGATTTCGATAGTTCTGGAACGTACCTGAGATATGTACTAGAAAATTCCCGAAGGTTCTGACCATTGCTAAATTGACCTAAATTCAGCACAACTCCCCACTAGATTTCACTGATTGATGTTCTAAACTCCGACCCATCAGCTTAATGTCGCTAATACAGTTGATATAACAATTCCACTAAATGTCGCTAAGGCAGTCGATATTACACTGCCCCCCTCCTAAACTTGTTCGTCCCGAACAAGAGCATCTCTCGATCTCCGTTGACTTCTGTGGCGAACATAATTGATTCGTATAACCAGTCTCGCGGCAACTTCGGTGACCTCCCTTCTTGTCGATGTGGGTACAGCCACTCCGGATCTCCCTCCTGAAATCCCGGCGTTGTTGTCCTCGCATCTTACCTGGTCTGCATGTGATTACTGGCTATTTCTTGTGGCGACATTTTCTCAGTTCGTAGCTCTTGAAGCTCTTTATCGGTAGAACGAAGTTTTTCCTTTAAAGCTTTGATTTCCTCCTCCAGTGGCACCATCAATGATCGTAGAACTCTAGCATCTTCTTGAGCCTTCTGCATAGAGTCGTCCTGACTATCATGATCACTGGTTGCTGAATCCGCTCCCACTTTGCGTGCTAAAGTTTTCTTAACGTTACTCACTGCTGGAGCTAGGCCTGGAGTTTCCTGTTGGTATTGGAGAATGCCTGCCTTAAGTTTCCTGTTCTCCTGTCTCAATCGACTATTGTCCTCTTGCAGCTTCTCTAGATCTGCCTTACACTTGAAAGACTCCTCAATTGTTTTCTGCATCAAAACATGCAACGACGATATCTCCTCTTGAGTCCCTTGCTCATTGAACTTTCTCTCTCGATCGGAACTACACTCA
>CATOTT010000017.1:0-53291 GCA_951813785.1 Criorhina ranunculi
ATTGGTTTTCAGGAAAATTTTTCAGAAATTACCGAAAATCGGATTCCCCGAAAATTTTACAAAAATTACCGAAAATCGGATTTCCCGAAAATTTTACAAAAATTACCGAAAATCGGATGTCCCGAAAATTCTTCAAAAATTACAGAACATAACACTAAGCGAAATTTTTTAAAAAAATTCTGAAAATCGGATTTCCCGAAAATTTTACAAAATATACCGAAAATCGGATGTCCCGAAAATTTTACAAAAACTACCGAAAATCGGATTTTCCCGAAAATTTTACAAAAATTACCGAAAATGGGATTTCCGGAAAATTTTACAAAAATTTGCGAAAATCTGATGTCCCGAAAATTCTTCAAAAATTGCAGAACATAGGACTTAGCGAATTTTTTTTAAAAATTATCGAAAATTGGTTTTCAGGAAAATTTTTCAGAAATTACCGAAAATCGGATGCCCCAAAAATTTGGCAAAAATTAGAGAAAATCGGATGTTCCGAAAATCCTTCAAAAATTACAGAACAAAGGACTTAGAGAAATTTTTTCGAAAATGACCGAAAATCGGATGTCCCGAAAATTCTTCAAAAATTACAGATCATAGCACTTAGCGAATTTTTTTTAAAAACTACCGGAAATCGGATTTCTCGGAAATTCTTCAAAAAATTACCGAAAATCGGATTTCATGAAAATTTTACAAAAATTACCGAAAACCGAATGTCCCGAAAATTCTTGAGAAATTACAGAACATAGGACTTAGCGAAATTTTTTCAAAAATTACCGAAAATCATATTTACTGAAAATTTTACAAATATTACCGAAAATCGGATTTCTCGAAAATTTTACAAAAATTACTAAAAATCGGATGTTCGGAAAATTTTTCAGAAATTACAGCGAAATTTTTTCAAAAAATTCCCAAAGTCGGATTTCCCGAAAATTTTACAAAAGTAACCCAAAATCGGATGTCCTGAAAATATTTCAGAAATTACAGAACACAGGACTTAGCGAAATTTTTTCAAAAAATTCTAAAAATCGGATTTCCCGAAAATTTTACAAAAATTACTAAAAAACGGATGTCCCGAAAATTTTTCAGAAATTACAGAACATAAAACTTAGTGAAATTTTTTCAAAAATGACCGAAAATCGGATTTCCCGAAAATTTTACAAAAATTACCAAAAATCGGATGTCGAAAAAATTCTTCAAAAATTACAGAACATAGGACTTAGCGAAATTTTTTCAAAAACTACCGAAAATCGGATTTCCCGTAAATTTTACAAAAATTACCAAAAATCGGATTTCCCGAAAATTTTACAAAAATTACCAAAAATCGGATGTCCCGAAAATTCTTCAGAAATTGCAGAACATAGGACTAAGCGAAGTTTTTTCAAAAATTACCGAAAATCGGTTTTCCCGAAAATTTTACAAAAATTACCGCAAATGGGATTTCCCGAAAATTTTACAAAAATTTGCGAAAATCTGATGTCCCGAAAATTCTTCAAAAATTACAGAACATAGGACTTAGCGAATTTTTTTCAAAAATTATCGAAAATCGGATTTCAGGAAAATTTTTCAGAAACTACCGAAAATCGGATTTCCCGAAAATTTTACAAAAATTACCGAAAATCGGATTTCCAGAAAATTTTACAAAAATTACCAAAAATCGGATGTCTCGAAAATTCTTCAGAAATTACAGAACATAAAACTTAGCGAAATTTTTTAAAAAATGATCGAAAATCGGATTTCCCGAAAACTTTACAAGAATTACGGAAAATCGGATGTCCCGAAAATTCTTCAGAAATTGCAGAACATAGGACTAAGCGAAGTTTTTTCAAAAATTATCGAAAATCGGTTTTCCTGAAAATTTTACAAAAATTACCGAAAATGGGATTTCCCGAAAATTTTACAAAAATTTGCGAAAATCTGATGTCCCGAAAATTCTTCAAAAATTGCAGAACATAGGACTTAGCGAATTTTTTTCAAAAATTATCGAAAATTGATTGTCAGGAAAATATTTCAGAAATTACCGAAAATCGGATTTGAGGAAAATTTGGCAAAAATTACCGAGAATCTGATGTCCCGAAAGTTCTTCAGAAATTTCAGAACATAAAACTTTTTTTTTTTTTGCGCTGGGAGGTGGTAATCTTCAAAAGACGAAACTGAGCCCGTACTCAGTAACAGTGTGGGATTTCTACCCACTAAACCCTTCTCCCTTCTTCCTCTTTTCCCTACGGTAAGGCCATCTTGGCATTTCATCGCAGGAGGGGGAGAAGCCAGCCTTTCCAATTATTGCACCTAGTCGTTCGACTAATCAGCAATTTGTCTTTCATATAATTATTTAATGTTGTGTTGGGTCTACTATATGCTATTGTTTTAGTTCCCTTTCTTTTACTCTAACTATCTATAGGTAGTTAGTTCAAATGGTTTTTTCCTTCTTAACCTTCTTACAAGATTGTCAGTATTTAATAAATCTGTCATTTCTACGTTGACGTGGTTGAGAAGTCTGAGTCTATGTCTATTTGCAACTGTTTTTACTTCATCTTCAACCATTTCAACATTTAGATCTCTATGTAGATCAGCGTTTCTTATGTACCATGGTGCATTTACTATGTTTCGTAGTACTTTACTTTGGAATGTTTGTATTTTTTAAAATTTGTTTTGCATGTGCATGCCCACAGCTGGAGCCCATAAGTCCATACTGGTTTTATAATTTGCTTATAAAGAAGCAGTTTATTGTAATTTGACAGACAAGAGTATCTCCCGATAAGCCAATACATTTTATTGTAACGCATGTTCAGTTCCTCTCTTTTTTTCTTTACATGCTGTTTCAAGCGCAATTTTGCATCTAAGGTCATGCCTAGATATTTGGCTGTTTGCATATTCTACTGCATTACCATTTATGAACACTGGGATATGCTGAACATTCTTATTGGTGAAATTAATATGGACCGACTTTAGGTCATTTAATTTAATTTGCCATTTTTTTGTCCATTTTGATATGTTATTTACTGCCATCTGTAGCTTTTTTGTCGCTTCTTCGACATTTTCTCCCACAGCAAGGATAGCAGTATCATCTGCAAATGTTGCCACGGTTGTTTCATCGCTATTTGGCAGATCCCTGGTAAACAGAAGATATAATGCAGGGCCTAGCACACTACCTTGTGGCACTCCAGCATCTATTTCTCTCAGTGTGGAGTAATCATCTCCTTGTTTAATTCTAAAAAATCGCTGCAATATGTAGGATTCTAGAATATCTGAGTATTGCTTAGGCAGATGCTTTTGCAATTTATGGATCAGTCCTTTGTGCCAGACTTTATCGAAAGCTTGTGCTATATCGAGAAATATTGTAGAGCATATCTTTTTCTCTTCAAATGCTTTTTCGATTTTATCTGTTATTCTGTGCACCTGATCAATCGTGGAGTGCTTATTCCTAAAACCAAATTGATGGTTTGGAATTAGTGATTTTTCTTCAATGATTTTATGCAGACGTTTAATCAACATCTTTTCAAATAGCTTGGACAACATAGGCAGTATCGATATGGGGCGATAGGAGGTGACTTCACTAGGTGGTTTGCCTGGTTTTGGTATCATAATTACCTCCGCTACTTTCCACATGCTGGGTACATACCTTATCCTGAATGCAGCATTTATAATCTGCGCTAGTTTCTTTAGGCCTTTTTTGGGAATTGTCGTAGGATTTCCCCTGTTATCAAATCAAATCCCGGGGCTTTTTTGATATTGATGCCTTCTTTTATTTCTTTGGCAATTTCTTTTGCCGTTACCGGTTGAATATGTCCCTCTTCTTCGCACAGTTCTTCCGTTTCTTGACAGTCTTTATCTGCATACGGTTGGAAGACGCCTTCAGGATACGCAGCAAATAAATTCGCTTTTTCTTTGTTGCTTTTTGCCCAGTTACCTTCCCTGGTTTTAACTGGTGGAATATGTGCTATTGGCATATTCGTTCTTTTTGTCGCCTTCCAGAGCGAGTAGTCGGTACTAGCATCATTCGTCAAATTGGAAAGGTATGATTTAAGAGATTCATTTTTAAATTCTCTTACCGATCTTTTGAGTTTACTGACTAGATTATTCAGCCTTGTTTTGTCGCTTGGCGCCCCTGATTGTTGCCAGCGTTTTCTAGCTTTTCTCTTTTTTGCAATTATTTCACATATTTCCTTTGGGTAAGAATTCTGTTTTAGTTTGGATTTTGTTTTAGGTGTTGCAGCCCATGCAGCTTTTTGGATATTAACTGTAAAAGTCTGTACAGCCACCTCTAATTGATCTTTTGTTTCAATTGTTCCTAAAAGGTGGATACTATCCTCAAGATTCTGTGAAGTAGTTCCAGTCAGTCAGTTTATTAGCTAGTCTTGGGATATTTTCTTTGAGAGCGATTTTTTCGCCAAGTGTCATAAGTATTGTGGAATGATCTGAGTCAAGATCTGGTCCTTCTTCTACTTTTATAGTGTTTGACGAGATATTCTTTGTTACGAAAAAGTCGACAAGATCCGGGGTTTTATTCCTATCTGTTGGCCAGTAGGTAGGTTTTCCCGTTGAGTGATATTTGCCGCCAGTTTCTTTAATCATTTCATATAATTCTTTTCCTCTCGTATTTGTCAGTCTAGATCCCCAATACTTATTTTTGGCATTAAAATCTCCATCTGCGATATATCTATTGCAAAATATGCGGAAGAGGTTATTAAAGTCATGTTTTTTGATATTATAGCTAGGAGAGCAGTAAATTGATCCGACTGATATTCGCCCACTTTTAGTTTTTACATTTATAGATATTCCTTGAATCTAACATGATTGGAATTTAGCCTCTACATGGTGATCGATTGTCTTCTTTATTATAACTGCAGCCCCGCATTTTGCCGAATTATGGGGGTCTGGGGAGTGATATTATTCGTACCCTTGCAGTTTGAAATCTGTTTTTAAAGTGCATCTCTGAGACAAGACATATATCTATTTGGTTCACGTCGAGAATTACCTGAAATGGGATTTCCCGAAAATTTTACAAAAATTTGCGAAAACCTGATGTCCCGAAAATTCTTCAAAAATTCCAGAACATAGGACTTAGCGAATTTTTTTCAAAAATTACCGAAAATCGGATTTCAGGAAAAAATTTCAGAAATTACCGAAAATCGGATTTCCCGAAAATTTTACAAAAATGACCGAAAATCGGATTTCCCGAAAATTTTACAAAAAGTACCGAAAACCGGATTCCGTGAAAATTTTACAATAATTACCGAAAATCGGATTTCCCGAAAATTTTACAAAAATGACCGAAAATCGGATTTCCCGAAAATTTTACAAAAATTACCGAAAATCGGATTTCCCGAAAATTCTTCAGAAATTACAGAACATAGGACTCAGCGAAGTTTTTCAAAAATTACTGAAAATCGGATTTCCCGAAAATTTTACAAAAATTACCGAAAATCGGATATCACGAAAATTATTCAAAAATTACCGAAAATGGGATTTCCCGAAAATTTTACAAAAATTTGCGAAAATCTGATGTCCCGAAAATTCTTCAAAAATTACTGAACATAGGACTTAGCGAATTTTTTTCAAAAATTATCGAAAATCGGACATAGGACTTACGGAAATTTTTCAAAAATTACCGAAAATCGGATTTCCCGAAAATTTTACAAAAATTACCATAAATCGGATGTCCCGAAAATTCTTCAGAAATTACAGAACATAGGACTTAGCGAAATTTTTTCAAAAACTAATGAAAATCGGATTTCCCGAAAATTTTACAAAAATTACCGAAAATCGGATATCCCGAAAATTCTCCAGAAATTACAGAACAGAGCACCTAGCGAAATTTTTTCAAAAAATTCTGAAAATCGGATTTCCCGAAAATTTTACAAAAATTACCGAAAATCGGATATCACGAAAATTCTTCAAAAATTACCGAAAATGGGATTTCCCGAAAATTTTACAAAAATTTGCGAAAATCTGATGTCCCGAAAATTCTTCAAAAATGACTGAACATATGACTTAGCGAATTTTTTTCAAAAATTATCGAAAATCGGACATAGGACTTACCGAAATTTTTCAAAAATTACCGAAAATCGGATTTCCCGAAAATTTTACAAAAATGACCGAAAATCGGATCTCCCGAAAATTCTCCAAAAATTACAGAACATTGAACTTAGTGAAATTTTTTCAAAAATGACCGAAAATCGGATTTCCCGAAAATTTTACAAAAATTACCATAAATCGGATGTCCCGAAAATTCTTCAGAAATTACAGAACATAGGACTTAGCGAAATTTTTTCAAAACATTCTGAAAATCGGATTTCCCGAAAATTTTACAAAAATTACCGAAAATCGGATTTCCCGAAAATTTTACACAAATTGCCGAAAATAGGATTTCCCGAAAATTTTACAAAAATTACCGAAAATCGGATTTCCCGAAAATTTTACACAAATTACCGAAAATAGGATTTCCCGAAAATTTTACAAAAATTACTAAAAATCGGATGTCCCGAAAATTCTTCAGAAATTACGGAACATAGGGCTTAGCGAAATTTTTTCAAAAATAACGGAAAATCGGATTTTCCGAAAATTTAAAAAAAATTACCGGAAATCGGATTTCCCGTAAATTTTACAAAAATTACCGAAAATCGGATTTCCCGAAAATTTTACAAAAATTACTAAAAATCGGATGTCCCGAAAATTCTTCAGAAATTATAGAACATAGGACCTACCGAAATTTTTTAAAAAATTACCGAAAATCGGATTTCCCGAAAATTTTACAAAAATTACCGAAAATCGGATTTGCCGAACATTTTACAAAAAATGCCGAAATCCGAATGTCCAGAAAGTTTTTCAGAAATTACAAAACATAGGACTTAGCGAAATTTTTTCGAAAATAACCGAAAATCGGATGCCCCCAAAAATTGAAAAAATTACAGAAAATCGGATGTCCCGAAAATTCTTCAGAAATTACGGAACATAGGGCTTAGCGAAATTTTTTCAAAAATTACGGAAAATCGGATTTCCCGAAAATTTTAAAAAAATTCCCGGAAATCGGATTTCCCGTAAATTTTACAAAAATTCTGAAAATCGGATTTCCCGAAAATTTTACAAAAATTACTAAAAATCGGATGTCCCGAAAATTCTTCAGAAATTACAAAACATAGGACTTACCGAAATTTTTTCAAAAATTACCGAAAATCGGATTTCCCGAAAATTTTACAAAAATTACCGAAAATCGGATTTGCCGAACATTTTACAAAAAATACCGAAAATCGGATTTGCCGAACATTTTACAAAAAATACCGAAAGCCGAATGTCCAGAAAGTTTTTCAGAAATTACAAAACATAGGACTTACCGAAATTTTTTCGAAAATAACCGAAAATCGGATTCGCCCCCAAAAATTGAAAAAATTACAGAAAATCGGATGTCCCGAAAATTCTTCAAAAATTACCGAACATAGGACTTCGCGAAATTTTTTCAAAAGTTACCCAAGATCGGATTTCCAGAAAATCTTACAAAAATGACCGCAAATCGGATTTCCCGAAAATTCTTCAAAAATTACAGAACATAGAACTTAGCGAAATTTTTTCAAAAATGACCGAAAATCGGATTTCTCGAAAATTTTAGAAAAATTACCGAAAATCGGATGTCCCGAAAATTCTTCAGAAATTTCAGAACATAGGACTAAGCGAAATTTTTTCAAAAATAATCGAAAATCGGATTTCCCGAAAATTTTACAAGAATTACGGAAGATCGGATGTCCCGAAAATTCTTCAGAAATTACAGAACATAGGACTTGCCGACATTTTTCAAAAATTACCGAAAATCGAATGTCCCGAAAATTCTTCAGAAATTACAGAACATAGGACTAAGCGAAATTTTTCCAAAAACTACCTAAAATCGGATTTGAGGAAAATTTGGCAAAAATTACCGAAAATCTGATGTCCCGAAAATTCTTCAGAAATTTCAGAACATAAAACTTTTTTTTTTTTTTTGCGCTGGGAGGTGGTAATCTTCAAAAGACGAAACTGAGCCCGTGCTCAGTAACAGTGTGGGATTTCTACCCACTAACCCCTTCTCCCTTCTTCCTCTTTTCCCTACGGTAAGGCCATCTTATCATTTCATCGCAGGAGGGGGAGAAGCCAGCCTTTCCAATTATTGCACCTAGTCGTTCGACTAATCAGCAATTTGTCTTTCATATAATTATTTAATGTTGTGTTGGGTCTACTATATGCTATTGTTTTAGTTCCCTTTCTTTTACTCTAACTATCTATAGGTAGTTAGTTCAAATGGTTTTTTCCTTCTTAACCTTCTTACAAGATTGTCAGTATTTAATAAATCTGTCATTTCTACGTTGACGTGGTTGAGAAGTCTGAGTCTATGTCTATTTGCAACTGTTTTTACTTCATCTTCAACCATTTCAACATTTAGATCTCTATGTAGATCAGCGTTTCTTATGTACCATGGTGCATTTACTATGTTTCGTAGTACTTTACTTTGGAATGTTTGTATTTTTTAAAATTTGTTTTGCATGTGCATGCCCACAGCTGGAGCCCATAAGTCCATACTGGTTTTATAATTTGCTTATAAAGAAGCAGTTTATTGTAATTTGACAGACAAGAGTATCTCCCGATAAGCCAATACATTTTATTGTAACGCATGTTCAGTTCCTCTCTTTTTTTCTTTACATGCTGTTTCAAGCGCAATTTTGCATCTAAGGTCATGCCTAGATATTTGGCTGTTTGCATATTCTACTGCATTACCATTTTGAACACTGGGATATGCTGAACATTCTTATTGGTGAAATTAATATGGACCGACTTTAGGTCATTTAATTTAATTTGCCATTTTTTTGTCCATTTTGATATGTTATTTACTGCCATCTGTAGCTTTTTTGTCGCTTCTTCGACATTTTCTCCCACAGCAAGGATAGCAGTATCATCTGCAAATGTTGCCACGGTTGTTTCATCGCTATTTGGCAGATCCCTGGTAAACAGAAGATATAATGCAGGGCCTAGCACACTACCTTGTGGCACTCCAGCATCTATTTCTCTCAGTGTGGAGTAATCATCTCCTTGTTTAATTCTAAAAAATCGCTGCAATATGTAGGATTCTAGAATATCTGAGTATTGCTTAGGCAGATGCTTTTGCAATTTATGGATCAGTCCTTTGTGCCATACTTTATCGAAAGCTTGTGCTATATCGAGAAATATTGTAGAGCATATCTTTTTCTCTTCAAATGCTTTTTCGATTTTATCTGTTATTCTGTGCACCTGATCAATCGTGGAGTGCTTATTCCTAAAACCAAATTGATGGTTTGGAATTAGTGATTTTTCTTCAATGATTTTATGCAGACGTTTAATCAACATCTTTTCAAATAGCTTGGACAACATAGGCAGTATCGATATGGGGCGATAGGAGGTGACTTCACTAGGTGGTTTGCCTGGTTTTGGTATCATAATTACCTCCGCTACTTTCCACATGCTGGGTACATACCTTATCCTGAATGCAGCATTTATAATCTGCGCTAGTTTCTTTAGGCTTTTTTTGGGAATTGTCGTAGGATTTCCCCTGTTATCAAATCAAATCCCGGGGCTTTTTTGATATTGATGCCTTCTTTTATTTCTTTGGCAATTTCTTTTGCCGTTACCGGTTGAATATGTCCCTCTTCTTCGCACAGTTCTTCCGTTTCTTGACAGTCTTTATCTGCATACGGTTGGAAGACGCCTTCAGGATACGCAGCAAATAAATTCGCTTTTTCTTTGTTGCTTTTTGCCCAGTTACCTTCCCTGGTTTTAACTGGTGGAATATGTGCTATTGGCATATTCGTTCTTTTTGTCGCCTTCCAGAGCGAGTAGTCGGTACTAGCATCATTCGTCAAATTGGAAAGGTATGATTTAAGAGATTCATTTTTAAATTCTCTTACCGATCTTATGAGTTTACTGACTAGATTATTCAGCCTTGTTTTGTCGCTTGGCGCCCCTGATTGTTGCCAGCGTTTTCTAGCTTTTCTCTTTTTTGCAATTATTTCACATATTTCCTTTGGGTAAGAATTCTGTTTTAGTTTGGATTTTGTTTTAGGTGTTGCAGCCCATGCAGCTTTTTGGATATTAACTGTAAAAGTCTGTACAGCCACCTCTAATTGATCTTTTGTTTCAATTGTTCCTAAAAGATGGATACTATCCTCAAGATTCTGTGAAGTAGTTCCAGTCAGTCAGTTTATTAGCTAGTCTTGGGATATTTTCTTTGAGAGTGATTTTTTCGCCAAGTGTCATAAGTATTGTGGAATGATCTGAGTCAAGATCTGATCCTTCTTCTACTTTTATAGTGTTTGACGAGATATTCTTTGTTACGAAAAAGTCGACAAGATCCGGGGTTTTATTCCTATCTGTTGGCCAGTAGGTAGGCTTTCCCGTTGAGTGATATTTGCCGCCAGTTTCTTTAATCATTTCATATAATTCTTTTCCTCTCGTATTTGTCAGTCTAGATCCCCAATACTTATTTTTGGCATTAAAATCTCCATCTGCGATATATCTATTGCAAAATATGCGGAAGAGGTTATTAAAGTCATGTTTTTTGATATTATAGCTAGGAGAGCAGTAAATTGATCCGACTGATATTCGCCTACTTTTAGTTTTTACATTTATAGATATTCCTTGAATCTAACATGATTGGAATTTAGCCTCTACATGGTGATCGATTGTCTTCTTTATTATAACTGCAGCCCCGCATTTTGCCGAATTATGGGGGTGTGGGGAGTGATATTATTCGTACCCTTGCAGTTTGAAATCTGTTTTTAAAGTGCATCTCTGAGACAAGACATATATCTATTTGGTTCACGTCGAGAATTACCTGAAATGGGATTTCCCGAAAATTTTACAAAAATTTGCGAAAACCTGATGTCCCGAAAATTCTTCAAAAATTCCAGAACATAGGACTTAGCGAATTTTTTTCAAAAATTACCGAAAATCGGATTTCAGGAAAAAATTTCAGAAACTACCGAAAATCGGATTTCCCGAAAATTTTACAAAAATTACCGAAAATCGGATATCACGAAAATTATTCAAAAATTACCGAAAATGGGATTTTCCGAAAATTTTACAAAAATTTGCGAAAATCTGATGTCCCGAAAATTCTTCAGAAATTACTGAACATAGGACTTAGCGAATTTTTTTCAAAAATTATCGAAAATCGGACATAGGACTTACCGAAATTTTTCAAAAATTACCGAAAATCGGATTTCCCGAAAATTTTACAAAAATGACCGAAAATCGGATCTCCCGAAAATTCTTCAAAAATTACAGAACATAGAACTTAGTGAAATTTTTTCAAAAATGACCGAAAATAGGATTTCCCGAAAATTTTACAAAAATTACCGAAAATCGGATTTCCCGAAAATTCTTCAAAAATTACAGAATGTAGAAGTTACCGAAATTTTTCAAAAATTACCGAAAATCGGATTTTCCGAAAATTTTACAAAAATTACCAAAAATCGGATGTCCCGAAAATTCTTCAGAAATTACAGAACATAGGACTTAGCGAAATTTTTTCAAAAACTAATGAAAATCGGATTTAACGAAAATTTTACAAAAATTACCGAAAATCGGATTTCCCGAAAATTCTTCAGAAATTACAGAACATAGGACTCAGCGAAGTTTTTCAAAAATTACTGAAAATCGGATTTCCCGAAAATTTTACAAAAATTACCGAAAATCGGATATCACGAAAATTATTCAAAAATTACCGAAAATGGGATTTCCCGAAAATTTTACAAAAATTTGCGAAAATCTGATGTCCCGAAAATTCTTCAAAAATTACTGAACATAGGACTTAGCGAATTTTTTTCAAAAATTATCGAAAATCGGACATAGGACTTACGGAAATTTTTCAAAAATTACCGAAAATCGGATTTCCCGAAAATTTTACAAAAATTACCATAAATCGGATGTCCCGAAAATTCTTCAGAAATTACAGAACATAGGACTTAGCGAAATTTTTTCAAAACATTCTGAAAATCGGATTTCCCGAAAATTTTACAAAAATTACCGAAAATCGGATTTCCCGAAAATTTTACACAAATTGCCGAAAATAGGATTTCCCGAAAATTTTACAAAAATTACCGAAAATCGGATTTCCCGAAAATTTTACACAAATTACCGAAAATAGGATTTCCCGAAAATTTTACAAAAATTACTTAAAATCGGATGTCCCGAAAATTCTTCAGAAATTACGGAACATAGGGCTTAGCGAAATTTTTTCAAAAATAACGGAAAATCGGATTTTCCGAAAATTTAAAAAAAATTACCGGAAATCGGATTTCCCGTAAATTTTACAAAAATTACCGAAAATCGGATTTCCCGAAAATTTTACAAAAATTACTAAAAATCGGATGTCCCGAAAATTCTTCAGAAATTACAAAACATAGGACTTACCGAAATTTTTTCAAAAATTACCGAAAATCGGATTTCCCGAAAATTTTACAAAAATTACCGAAAATCGGATTTGCCGAACATTTTACAAAAAATACCGAAAGCCGAATGTCCAGAAAGTTTTTCAGAAATTACAAAACATAGGACTTACCGAAATTTTTTCGAAAATAACCGAAAATCGGATTCGCCCCCAAAAATTGAAAAAATTACAGAAAATCGGATGTCCCGAAAATTCTTCAAAAATTACCGAACATAGGACTTCGCGAAATTTTTTCAAAAGTTACCCAAGATCGGATTTCCAGAAAATCTTACAAAAATGACCGCAAATCGGATTTCCCGAAAATTCTTCAAAAATTACAGAACATAGAACTTAGCGAAATTTTTTCAAAAATGACCGAAAATCGGATTTCTCGAAAATTTTAGAAAAATTACCGAAAATCGGATGTCCCGAAAATTCTTCAGAAATTTCAGAACATAGGACTAAGCGAAATTTTTTCAAAAATAATCGAAAATCGGATTTCCCGAAAATTTTACAAGAATTACGGAAGATCGGATGTCCCGAAAATTCTTCAGAAATTACAGAACATAGGACTTGCCGACATTTTTCAAAAATTACCGAAAATCGAATGTCCCGAAAATTCTTCAGAAATTACAGAACATAGGACTAAGCGAAATTTTTCCAAAAACTACCTAAAATCGGATTTGAGGAAAATTTGGCAAAAATTACCGAAAATCTGATGTCCCGAAAATTCTTCAGAAATTTCAGAACATAAAACTTTTTTTTTTTTTTTGCGCTGGGAGGTGGTAATCTTCAAAAGACGAAACTGAGCCCGTGCTCAGTAACAGTGTGGGATTTCTACCCACTAACCCCTTCTCCCTTCTTCCTCTTTTCCCTACGGTAAGGCCATCTTATCATTTCATCGCAGGAGGGGGAGAAGCCAGCCTTTCCAATTATTGCACCTAGTCGTTCGACTAATCAGCAATTTGTCTTTCATATAATTATTTAATGTTGTGTTGGGTCTACTATATGCTATTGTTTTAGTTCCCTTTCTTTTACTCTAACTATCTATAGGTAGTTAGTTCAAATGGTTTTTTCCTTCTTAACCTTCTTACAAGATTGTCAGTATTTAATAAATCTGTCATTTCTACGTTGACGTGGTTGAGAAGTCTGAGTCTATGTCTATTTGCAACTGTTTTTACTTCATCTTCAACCATTTCAACATTTAGATCTCTATGTAGATCAGCGTTTCTTATGTACCATGGTGCATTTACTATGTTTCGTAGTACTTTACTTTGGAATGTTTGTATTTTTTAAAATTTGTTTTGCATGTGCATGCCCACAGCTGGAGCCCATAAGTCCATACTGGTTTTATAATTTGCTTATAAAGAAGCAGTTTATTGTAATTTGACAGACAAGAGTATCTCCCGATAAGCCAATACATTTTATTGTAACGCATGTTCAGTTCCTCTCTTTTTTTCTTTACATGCTGTTTCAAGCGCAATTTTGCATCTAAGGTCATGCCTAGATATTTGGCTGTGTTTGCATATTCTACTGCATTACCATTTATGAACACTGGGATATGCTGAACATTCTTATTGGTGAAATTAATATGGACCGACTCTAGGTCATTTAATTTAATTTGCCATTTTTTGTCCATTTTGATATTTTATTTACTGCAATCTGTAGCTTTTTTGTCGCTTCTTCGACATTTTCTCCCACAGCAAGGATAGCAGTATCATCTGCAAATGTTGCCACGGTTGTTTCATCGCTATTTGGCAGATCCCTGGTAAATAGAAGATATAATACAGGGCCTAGCACACTACCTTGTGGCACTCCAGCATCTATTTCTCTCAGTGTGGAGTAATCATCTCCTTGTTTAATTCTAAAAAATCGCTGCAATATGTAGGATTCTAGAATATCTGAGTATTGCTTAGGCAGATGCTTTTGCAATTTATGGATCAGTCCTTTGTGCCATACTTTATCGAAAGCTTGTGCTATATCGAGAAATATTGTAGAGCATATCTTTTTCTCTTCAAATGCTTTTTCGATTTTATCTGTTATTCTGTGCACCTGATCAATCGTGGAGTGCTTATTCCTAAAACCAAATTGATGGTTTGGAATTAGTGATTTTTCTTCAATGATTTTATGCAGACGTTTAATCAACATCTTTTCAAATAGCTTGGACAACATAGGCAGTATCGATATGGGGCGATAGGAGGTGACTTCACTAGGTGGTTTGCCTGGTTTTGGTTTCATAATTACCTCCGCTACTTTCCACATGCTGGGTACATACCTTATCCTGAATGCAGCATTTATAATCTGCGCTAGTTTCTTTAGGCCTTTTTTGGGAATTGTCGTAGGATTTCCCCTGTTATCAAATCAAATCCCGGGGCTTTTTTGATATTGATGCCTTCTTTTATTTCTTTGGCAATTTCTTTTGCCGTTACCGGTTGAATATGTCCCTCTTCTTCGCACAGTTCTTCCGTTTCTTGACAGTCTTTATCTTCATACGGTTGGAAGACGCCTTCAAGATACGCAGCAAATAAATTCGCTGTTTCTTTTTGCCCAGTAACCTTCCCTGGTTTTAACTGGTGGAATATGTGCTATTGGCCTATTCATTCTCTTTGTCGCCTTCCAGAGCGAGTAGTCGGTACTAGCATCATTCGTCAAATTGGAAAGGTATGATTTAAGAGATTCATTTTTAAATTCTCTTACCGATCTTTTGAGTTTACTGACTAGATTATTCAGCCTTGTTTTGTCGCTTGGCGCCCCTGATTGTTGCCAGCGTTTTCTAGCTTTTCTCTTTTTTGCAATTATTTCACATATTTCCTTTGGGTTAGAATTCTGTTTTAGTTTGGTTTTTGTTTTAGGTGTTGCAGCCCATGCAGCTTTTTGGATATTAACTGTAAAAGTCTGTACAGCCTCCTCTAATTGATCTTTTGTTTCAATTGTTCCTAAAAGGTGGATACTATCCTCAAGATTCTGTCTGAAGTAGTTCCAGTCAGTCAGTTTATTAGCTAGTCTTGGGATATTTTCTTTGAGAGTGATTTTTTCGCCAAGTGTCATAAGTATTGTGGAATGATCTGAGTCAAGATCTGGTCCTTCTTCTACTTTTATAGTGTTTGACGAGATATTCTTTGTTACGAAAAAGGCGACAAGATCCGGGGTTTTATTCCTATCTGTTGGCCAGTAGGTAGGTTTTCCCGTTGAGTGATATTTGCCGCCAGTTTCTTTAATCATTTCATATAATTCTTTTCCTCTCGTATTTGTCAGTCTAGATCCCCAATACTTATTTTTGGCATTAAAATCTCCATCTGCGATATATCTATTGCAAAATATGCGGAAGAGGTTATTAAAGTCATGTTTTTTGATATTATAGCTAGGAGAGCAGTAAATTGATCCGACTGATATTCGCCTACTTTTAGTTTTTACATTTATAGATATTCCTTGAATCTAACATGATTGGAATTTAGCCTCTACATGGTGATCGATTGTCTTCTTTATTATAACTGCAGCCCCGCATTTTGCCGAATTATGGGGGTGTGGGGAGTGATATTATTCGTACCCTTGCAGTTTGAAATCTGTTTTTAAAGTGCATCTCTGAGACAAGGACATATATCTATTTGGTTCACGTCGAGAATTACCTGAAATGGGATTTCCCGAAAATTTTACAAAAATTTGCGAAAACCTGATGTCCCGAAAATTCTTCAAAAATTCCAGAACATAGGACTTAGCGAATTTTTTTCAAAAATTACCGAAAATCGGATTTCAGGAAAAAATTTCAGAAATTACCGAAAATCGGATTTCCCGAAAATTTTACAAAAATGACCGAAAATCGGATTTCCCGAAAATTTTACAAAAAGTACCGAAAACCGGATTCCGTGAAAATTTTACAATAATTACCGAAAATCGGATTTCCCGAAAATTTTACAAAAATGACCGAAAATCGGATTTCCCGAAAATTTTACAAAAATTACCGAAAATCGGATTTCCCGAAAATTCTTCAGAAATTACAGAACATAGGACTCAGCGAAGTTTTTCAAAAATTACTGAAAATCGGATTTCCCGAAAATTTTACAAAAATTACCGAAAATCGGATATCACGAAAATTATTCAAAATTACCGAAAATGGGATTTCCCGAAAATTTTACAAAAATTTGCGAAAATCTGATGTCCCGAAAATTCTTCAAAAATTACTGAACATAGGACTTAGCGAATTTTTTTCAAAAATTATCGAAAATCGGACATAGGACTTACGGAAATTTTTCAAAAATTACCGAAAATCGGATTTCCCGAAAATTTTACAAAAATTACCATAAATCGGATGTCCCGAAAATTCTTCAGAAATTACAGAACATAGGACTTAGCGAAATTTTTTCAAAAACTAATGAAAATCGGATTTCCCGAAAATTTTACAAAAATTACCGAAAATCGGATATCCCGAAAATTCTCCAGAAATTACAGAACAGAGCACCTAGCGAAATTTTTTCAAAAAATTCTGAAAATCGGATTTCCCGAAAATTTTACAAAAATTACCGAAAATCGGATATCACGAAAATTCTTCAAAAATTACCGAAAATGGGATTTCCCGAAAATTTTACAAAAATTTGCGAAAATCTGATGTCCCGAAAATTCTTCAAAAATGACTGAACATATGACTTAGCGAATTTTTTTCAAAAATTATCGAAAATCGGACATAGGACTTACGGAAATTTTTCAAAAATTACCGAAAATCGGATTTCCCGAAAATTTTACAAAAATTACCATTACGGATGTCCCGAAAATTCTTCAGAAATTACAGAACATAAGACTTAGCGAAATTTTTTCAAAAAATTCTGAAAATCGGATTTCCCGAAAATTTTACAAAAACTACCGAAAATCGGATCTCCCGAAAATTCTCCAAAAATTACAGAACATTGAACTTAGTGAAATTTTTTCAAAAATGACCGAAAATCGGATTTCCCGAAAATTTTACAAAAATTACCGAAAATCGGATTTCCCGAAAATTCTTCATAAATTACAGAATGTAGAAGTAAGCGAAATTTTTTCAAAAATGACCGAAAATCGGATTTCCCGAAAATTTTCCAAAAATTACCGAAAATCGGATATCACGAAAATTCTTCAAAAATTACCGAAAATGGGATTTCCCGAAAATTTTACAAAAATTACTAAAAAACGGATGTCCCGAAAATTCTTCAAAAATTACTGAACATAGGACTAAGCGAATTTTTTTCAAAAATTATCGAAAATCGGACATAGGACTTACGGAAATTTTTCAAAAATTACCGAAAATCTGATTTCCCGAAAATTTTACAAAAATTACCATTACGGATGTCCCGAAAATTCTTCAGAAATTACAGAACATAGGACTTAGCGAAATTTTTTCAAAAAATTCTGAAAATCGGATTTCCCGAAAATTTTACAAAAACTACCGAAAATCGGATTTCCCGAAAATTCTACAAAAATTACCGAAAATCGGATTTCTCGAAAATTCTTCAGAAATTACAGAACATAGGACTCAGCGAAGTTTTTCAAAAATTACTGAAAATCGGATTTCCCGAAAATTTTACAAAAATTACCGAAAATCGGATATCACGAAAATTATTCAAAAATTACCGAAAATGGGATTTCCCGAAAATTTTACAAAAATTTTCGAAAATCTGATGTCCCGAAAATTCTTCAAAAATTACTGAACATAGGACTTAGCGAATTTTTTTCAAAAATTATCGAAAATCGGACATAGGACTTACGGAAATTTTTCAAAAATTACCGAAAATCGGATTTCCCGAAAATTTTACAAAAATTACCATAAATCGGATGTCCCGAAAATTCTTCAGAAATTACAGAACATAGGACTTAGCGAAATTTTTTCAAAACATTCTGAAAATCGGATTTCCCGAAAATTTTACAAAAATTACCGAAAATCGGATTTCCCGAAAATTTTACACAAATTGCCGAAAATAGGATTTCCCGAAAATTTTACAAAAATTACCGAAAATCGGATTTCCCGAAAATTTTACACAAATTACCGAAAATAGGATTTCCCGAAAATTTTACAAAAATTACTTAAAATCGGATGTCCCGAAAATTCTTCAGAAATTACGGAACATAGGGCTTAGCGAAATTTTTTCAAAAATAACGGAAAATCGGATTTTCCGAAAATTTAAAAAAAATTACCGGAAATCGGATTTCCCGTAAATTTTACAAAAATTACCGAAAATCGGATTTCCCGAAAATTTTACAAAAATTACTAAAAATCGGATGTCCCGAAAATTCTTCAGAAATTACAAAACATAGGACTTACCGAAATTTTTTCAAAAATTACCGAAAATCGGATTTCCCGAAAATTTTACAAAAATTACCGAAAATCGGATTTGCCGAACATTTTACAAAAAATACCGAAAATCGGATATCACGAAAATTATTCAAAAATTACCGAAAATGGGATTTCCCGAAAATTTTACAAAAATTTGCGAAAATCTGATGTCCCGAAAATTCTTCAAAAATTACTGAACATAGGACTTAGCGAATTTTTTTCAAAAATTATCGAAAATCGGACATAGGACTTACGGAAATTTTTCAAAAATTACCGAAAATCGGATTTCCCGAAAATTTTACAAAAATTACCATAAATCGGATGTCCCGAAAATTCTTCAGAAATTACAGAACATAGGACTTAGCGAAATTTTTTCAAAAACTAATGAAAATCGGATTTCCCGAAAATTTTACAAAAATTACCGAAAATCGGATATCCCGAAAATTCTCCAGAAATTACAGAACAGAGCACCTAGCGAAATTTTTTCAAAAAATTCTGAAAATCGGATTTCCCGAAAATTTTACAAAAATTACCGAAAATCGGATATCACGAAAATTCTTCAAAAATTACCGAAAATGGGATTTCCCGAAAATTTTACAAAAATTTGCGAAAATCTGATGTCCCGAAAATTCTTCAAAAATGACTGAACATATGACTTAGCGAATTTTTTTCAAAAATTATCGAAAATCGGACATAGGACTTACGGAAATTTTTCAAAAATTACCGAAAATCGGATTTCCCGAAAATTTTACAAAAATTACCATTACGGATGTCCCGAAAATTCTTCAGAAATTACAGAACATAGGACTTAGCGAAATTTTTTCAAAAAATTCTGAAAATCGGATTTCCCGAAAATTTTACAAAAACTACCGAAAATCGGATCTCCCGAAAATTCTCCAAAAATTACAGAACATTGAACTTAGTGAAATTTTTTCAAAAATGACCGAAAATCGGATTTCCCGAAAATTTTACAAAAATTACCGAAAATCGGATTTCCCGAAAATTCTTCATAAATTACAGAATGTAGAAGTAAGCGAAATTTTTTCAAAAATGACCGAAAATCGGATTTCCCGAAAATTTTCCAAAAATTACCGAAAATCGGATATCACGAAAATTCTTCAAAAATTACCGAAAATGGGATTTCCCGAAAATTTTACAAAAATTACTAAAAAACGGATGTCCCGAAAATTCTTCAAAAATTACTGAACATAGGACTAAGCGAATTTTTTCAAAAATTATCGAAAATCGGACATAGGACTTACGGAAATTTTTCAAAAATTACCGAAAATCGGATTTCCCGAAAATTTTACAAAAATTACCATTACGGATGTCCCGAAAATTCTTCAGAAATTACAGAACATAGGACTTAGCGAAATTTTTTCAAAAAATTCTGAAAATCGGATTTCCCGAAAATTTTACAAAAACTACCGAAAATCGGATTTCCCGAAAATTCTACAAAAATTACCGAAAATCGGATTTCTCGAAAATTCTTCAGAAATTACAGAACATAGGACTCAGCGAAGTTTTTCAAAAATTACTGAAAATCGGATTTCCCGAAAATTTTACAAAAATTACCGAAAATCGGATATCACGAAAATTATTCAAAAATTACCGAAAATGGGATTTCCCGAAAATTTTACAAAAATTTGCGAAAATCTGATGTCCCGAAAATTCTTCAAAAATTACTGAACATAGGACTTAGCGAATTTTTTTCAAAAATTATCGAAAATCGGACATAGGACTTACGGAAATTTTTCAAAAATTACCGAAAATCGGATTTCCCGAAAATTTTACAAAAATTACCATAAATCGGATGTCCCGAAAATTCTTCAGAAATTACAGAACATAGGACTTAGCGAAATTTTTTCAAAACATTCTGAAAATCGGATTTCCCGAAAATTTTACAAAAATTACCGAAAATCGGATTTCCCGAAAATTTTACACAAATTGCCGAAAATAGGATTTCCCGAAAATTTTACAAAAATTACCGAAAATCGGATTTCCCGAAAATTTTACACAAATTACCGAAAATAGGATTTCCCGAAAATTTTACAAAAATTACTTAAAATCGGATGTCCCGAAAATTCTTCAGAAATTACGGAACATAGGGCTTAGCGAAATTTTTTCAAAAATAACGGAAAATCGGATTTTCCGAAAATTTAAAAAAAATTACCGGAAATCGGATTTCCCGTAAATTTTACAAAAATTACCGAAAATCGGATTTCCCGAAAATTTTACAAAAATTACTAAAAATCGGATGTCCCGAAAATTCTTCAGAAATTACAAAACATAGGACTTACCGAAATTTTTTCAAAAATTACCGAAAATCGGATTTCCCGAAAATTTTACAAAAATTACCGAAAATCGGATTTGCCGAACATTTTACAAAAAATACCGAAAGCCGAATGTCCAGAAAGTTTTTCAGAAATTACAAAACATAGGACTTACCGAAATTTTTTCGAAAATAACCGAAAATCGGATTTGCCCCCAAAAATTTAAAAAATTACAGAAAATCGGATGTCCCGAAAATTCTTCAAAAATTACCGAACATAGGACTTCGCGAAATTTTTTCAAAAGTTACCCAAGATCGGATTTCCAGAAAATCTTACAAAAATGACCGCAAATCGGATTTCCCGAAAATTCTTCAAAAATTACAGAACATAGAACTTAGCGAAATTTTTTCAAAAATGACCGAAAATCGGATTTCTCGAAAATTTTACAAGAATTACGGAAGATCGGATGTCCCGAAAATTCTTCAGAAATTTCAGAACATAGGACTAAGCGAAATTTTTTCAAAAATAATCGAAAATCGGATTTCCCGAAAATTTTACAAGAATTACGGAAGATCGGATGTCCCGAAAATTCCTCAGAAATTACAGAACATAATACTTACCGACATTTTTCAAAAATTACCGAAAACTGGATGTCCCGAAAATTCTTCAGAAATTACAGAACGTAGGACTAAGCGAAATTTTTCCAAAAACTACCTAAAATCGGATTTGAGGAAAATTTGGCAAAAATTAACGAAAATCTGATGTCCCGAAAATTCTTCAGAAATTTCAGAACATAAAACTTTTTTTTTTTTTTGCGCTGGGAGGTGGTAATCTTCAAAAGACGAAACTGAGCACGTGCTCAGTAACAGTGTGGGATTTCTACCCACTAACCCCTTCTCCCTTCTTCCTCTTTTCCCTACGGTAAGGCCATCTTATCATTTCATCGCAGGAGGGGGAGAAGCCAGCCTTTCCAATTATTGCACCTAGTCGTTCGACTAATCAGCAATTTGTCTTTCATATAATTATTTAATGTTGTGTTGGGTCTACTATATGCTATTGTTTTAGTTCCCTTTCTTTTACTCTAACTATCTATAGGTAGTTAGTTCAAATGGTTTTTTCCTTCTTAACCTTCTTACAAGATTGTCAGTATTTAATAAATCTGTCATTTCTACGTTGACGTGGTTGAGAAGTCTGAGTCTATGTCTATTTGCAACTGTTTTTACTTCATCTTCAACCATTTCAACATTTAGATCTCTATGTAGATCAGCGTTTCTTATGTACCATGGTGCATTTACTATGTTTCGTAGTACTTTACTTTGGAATGTTTGTATTTTTTAAAATTTGTTTTGCATGTGCATGCCCACAGCTGGAGCCCATAAGTCCATACTGGTTTTATAATTTGCTTATAAAGAAGCAGTTTATTGTAATTTGACAGACAAGAGTATCTCCCGATAAGCCAATACATTTTATTGTAACGCATGTTCAGTTCCTCTCTTTTTTTCTTTACATGCTGTTTCAAGCGCAATTTTGCATCTAAGGTCATGCCTAGATATTTGGCTGTTTGCATATTCTACTGCATTACCATTTTGAACACTGGGATATGCTGAACATTCTTATTGGTGAAATTAATATGGACCGACTTTAGGTCATTTAATTTAATTTGCCATTTTTTTGTCCATTTTGATATGTTATTTACTGCCATCTGTAGCTTTTTTGTCGCTTCTTCGACATTTTCTCCCACAGCAAGGATAGCAGTATCATCGGCAAATGTTGCCACGGTTGTTTCATCGCTATTTGGCAGATCCCTGGTAAGCAGAAGATATAATGCAGGGCCTAGCACACTACCTTGTGGCACTCCAGCATCTATTTCTCTCAGTGTGGAGTAATCATCTCCTTGTTTAATTCTAAAAAATCGCTGCAATATGTAGGATTCTAGAATATCTGAGTATTGCTTAGGCAGATGCTTTTGCAATTTATGGATCAGTCCTTTGTGCCATACTTTATCGAAAGCTTGTGCTATATCGAGAAATATTGTAGAGCATATCTTTTTCTCTTCAAATGCTTTTTCGATTTTATCTGTTATTCTGTGCACCTGATCAATCGTGGAGTGCTTATTCCTAAAACCAAATTGATGGTTTGGAATTAGTGATTTTTCTTCAATGATTTTATGCAGACGTTTAATCAACATCTTTTCAAATAGCTTGGACAACATAGGCAGTATCGATATGGGGCGATAGGAGGTGACTTCACTAGGTGGTTTGCCTGGTTTTGGTATCATAATTACCTCCGCTACTTTCCACATGCTGGGTACATACCTTATCCTGAATGCAGCATTTATAATCTGCGCTAGTTTCTTTAGGCCTTTTTTGGGAATTGTCGTAGGATTTCCCCTGTTATCAAATCAAATCCCGGGGCTTTTTTGATATTGATGCCTTCTTTTATTTCTTTGGCAATTTCTTTTGCCGTTACCGGTTGAATATGTCCCTCTTCTTCGCACAGTTCTTCCGTTTCTTGACAGTCTTTATCTGCATACGGTTGGAAGACGCCTTCAGGATACGCAGCAAATAAATTCGCTTTTTCTTTGTTGCTTTTTGCCCAGTTACCTTCCCTGGTTTTAACTGGTGGAATATGTGCTATTGGCCTATTCGTTCTTTTTGTCGCCTTCCAGAGCGAGTAGTCGGTACTAGCATCATTCGTCAAATTGGAAAGGTATGATTTAAGAGATTCATTTTTAAATTCTCTTACCGATCTTTTGAGTTTACTGACTAGATTATTGAGCCTTGTTTTGTCGCTTGGCGCCCCTGATTGTTGCCAGCGTTTTCTAGCTTTTCTCTTTTTTGCAATTATTTCACATATTTCCTTTGGGTAAGAATTCTGTTTTAGTTTGGATTTTGTTTTAGGTGTTGCAGCCCATGCAGCTTTTTGGATATTAACTGTAAAAGTCTGTACAGCCACCTCTAATTGATCTTTTGTTTCAATTGTTCCTAAAAGATGGATACTATCCTCAAGATTCTGTGAAGTAGTTCCAGTCAGTCAGTTTATTAGCTAGTCTTGGGATATTTTCTTTGAGAGTGATTTTTTCGCCAAGTGTCATAAGTATTGTGGAATGATCTGAGTCAAGATCTGATCCTTCTTCTACTTTTATAGTGTTTGACGAGATATTCTTTGTTACGAAAAAGTCGACAAGATCCGGGGTTTTATTCCTATCTGTTGGCCAGTAGGTAGGCTTTCCCGTTGAGTGATATTTGCCGCCAGTTTCTTTAATCATTTCATATAATTCTTTTCCTCTCGTATTTGTCAGTCTAGATCCCCAATACTTATTTTTGGCATTAAAATCTCCATCTGCGATATATCTATTGCAAAATATGCGGAAGAGGTTATTAAAGTCATGTTTTTTGATATTATAGCTAGGAGAGCAGTAAATTGATCCGACTGATATTCGCCTACTTTTAGTTTTTACATTTATAGATATTCCTTGAATCTAACATGATTGGAATTTAGCCTCTACATGGTGATCGATTGTCTTCTTTATTATAACTGCAGCCCCGCATTTTGCCGAATTATGGGGGTGTGGGGAGTGATATTATTCGTACCCTTGCAGTTTGAAATCTGTTTTTAAAGTGCATCTCTGAGACAAGACATATATCTATTTGGTTCACGTCGAGAATTACCTGAAATGGGATTTCCCGAAAATTTTACAAAAATTTGCGAAAACCTGATGTCCCGAAAATTCTTCAAAAATTCCAGAACATAGGACTTAGCGAATTTTTTTCAAAAATTACCGAAAATCGGATTTCAGGAAAAAATTTCAGAAATTACCGAAAATCGGATTTCCCGAAAATTTTACAAAAATGACCGAAAATCGGATTTCCCGAAAATTTTACAAAAAGTACCGAAAACCGGATTCCGTGAAAATTTTACAATAATTACCGAAAATCGGATTTCCCGAAAATTTTACAAAAACTACCGAAAATCGGTTTTCCCGAAAATTTTACAAAAATTACCGAAAATCGGATTTCCCGAAAATTCTTCAGAAATTACAGAACATAGGACTCAGCGAAGTTTTTCAAAAATTACTGAAAATCGGATTTCCCGAAAATTTTACAAAAATTACCGAAAATCGGATATCACGAAAATTATTCAAAAATTACCGAAAATGGGATTTCCCGAAAATTTTACAAAAATTTGCGAAAATCTGATGTCCCGAAAATTCTTCAAAAATTACTGAACATAGGACTTAGCGAATTTTTTTCAAAAATTATCGAAAATCGGACATAGGACTTACGGAAATTTTTCAAAATAATCCGAAAATCGGATTTCCCGAAAATTTTACAAAAATTACCATAAATCGGATGTCCCGAAAATTCTTCAGAAATTACAGAACATAGGACTTAGCGAAATTTTTTCAAAAACTAATGAAAATCGGATTTCCCGAAAATTTTACAAAAATTACCGAAAATCGGATATCCCGAAAATTCTTCAGAAATTACAGAACAGAGCACCTAGCGAAATTTTTTCAAAAAATTCTGAAAATCGGATTTCCCGAAAATTTTACAAAAATTACCGAAAATCGGATATCACGAAAATTCTTCAAAAATTACCGAAAATGGGATTTCCCGAAAATTTTACAAAAATTTGCGAAAATCTGATGTCCCGAAAATTTTACAAAAATGACC
This sequence comes from Criorhina ranunculi, assembly GCA_951813785.1. Classification (NCBI taxonomy): domain Eukaryota; kingdom Metazoa; phylum Arthropoda; class Insecta; order Diptera; family Syrphidae; genus Criorhina; species Criorhina ranunculi. The sequence goes on from CATOTT010000017.1 coordinate 25,672, forward strand.
GAAAATCGGATTTCCCGAAAATTTTACAAAAATGACCGAAAATCGGATTTCCCGAAAATTTTACAAAAATGACCGAAAATCGGATCTCCCGAAAATTCTTCAAAAATTACAGAACATAGAACTTAGTGAAATTTTTTCAAAAATGACAGAAAATCGGATTTCCCGAAAATTTTACAAAAATTAATGAAAATCGGATTTCCCGAAAATTCTTCAAAAATTACAGAATGTAGAAGTTACCGAAATTTTTCAAAAATTACCGAAAATCGGATTTCCCGAAAATTTTACAAAAATTACCAAAAATCGGATGTCCCGAAAATTCTTCAGAAATTACAGAACATAGGACTTACCGAAATTTTTTCAAAAACTAATGAAAATCGGATTTCCCGAAAATTTTACAAAAATTACCGAAAATCGGATGTCTCGAAAATTCTTCAGAAATTACAGAACATAGCACTTAGCGAAATTTTTTCAAAAAATTCTGAAAATCGGATTTCCCGAAAATTTTACAAAAATTACCGAAAATCGGATAACACGAAAATTCTTCAAAAATTACCGAAAATGGGATTTCCCGAAAATTTTACAAAAATTACCGAAAATCGGATGTCCCAGAAATTCTTCAAAAATGACTGAACATAGGACTTAGCGAATTTTTTTCAAAAATTATCGAAAATCGGATTTCCCGAAAATTTTACAAAAATGACCGAAAATCGGATCTCCCGAAAATTCTTCAAAAATTACAGAACATAAAACTTAGTGAAATTTTTTCAAAAATGACCGAAAATCGGATTTCCCGAAAATTCTTCAAAAATTACAGAATGTAGAAGTTACCGAAATTTTTCAAAAATTACCGAAAATCGGATTTCCCGAAAATTTAACAAAAATTACCAAAAATCGGATGTCCCGAAAATTCTTCAGAAATTACAGAACATAGGACTTACCGAAATTTTTTCAAAAACTAATGAAAATCGGATTTCCCGAAAATTTTACAAAAATTACCGAAAATCGGATGTCTCGAAAATTCTTCAGAAATTACAGAACATAGCACTTAGCGAAATTTTTTAAAAAAATTCTGAAAATCGGATTTCCCGAAAATTTTACAAGAATTACCGAAAATCGGATAACACGAAAATTCTTCAAAAATTACCGAAAATGGGATTTCCCGAAAATTTTACAAAAATTACCGAAAATCGGATGTCCCGGAAATTCTTCAAAAATGACTGAACATAGGACTTAGCGAATTTTTTTCAAAAATTATCGAAAATCGGATTTCCCGAAAATTTTACAAAAATTACCGAAAATCAGATTTCCCGAAAATTCTTCAAAAATTACAGAATGTAGAAGTTAGCGAAATTTTTTCAAAAATGACCGAAAATCGGATTTCCCGAAAATTTTACACAAATTACCGAAAATAGGATTTCACGAAAATTCTTCAAAAATTACCGAAAATGGGATTTCCCGAAAATTTTACAAAAATTACCGAAAATCGGATGTCCCGGAAATTCTTCAAAAATGACTGAACATAGGACTTAGCGAATTTTTTTCAAAAATTATCGAAAATCGGATTTCCCGAAAATTTTACAAAAATTACCGAAAATCAGATTTCCCGAAAATTCTTCAAAAATTACAGAATGTAGAAGTTAGCGAAATTTTTCCAAAAATGACCGAAAATCGGATTTCCCGAAAATTTTACAAAATTACCGAAAATCGGATGTCCCGAAAATTCTTCAGAAATTACAGAACATAGCACTTAGCGAAATTTTTTCAAAAAATTCTGAAAATCGGATTTCCCGAAAATTTTACAAAAATTACCGAAAATCGGATTTCCCGAAAATTTTACACAAATTACCGAAAATAGGATTTCCCGAAAATTTTACAAAAATTACCGAAAATCGGATTTCCCGAAAATTTTACAAAAATTACCGAAAATCCTTCAAAAAATTAGAGAACATAGGACTTAGCGATTTTATTTCAAAAATTATCGAAAATCGGATTTCAGGAAAATTTTACAAAAATTACCGAAAATCGGATGTCCAGAAAGTTTTTCAGAAATCACAAAACATAGGATTTACCGACATTTTTCAAAAATTACCGAAAATCGGATGTCCCGAAAATTCTTCAGAAATTACAGAACATGGGACTTAGCGAATTTTTTTCAAAAATTACCGAAAATCATATTTCAGGAAAAGATTTCAGAAATTACCGAAAATCGGATTTCCCGAAAATTTTACAAAAATGATCGAAAATCGGATTCCGTGAAAATTTTACAAAAAGTACCGAAAACCGGATTCCGTGAAAATTTTATAATAATTACCGAAAATCGGATTTCCCGAAAATTTTACAAAAACTACCGAAAATCGGATTTCGAGAAAATTTTTACAGAACATAGGACTCAGCGAAGTTTTTCAAAATTTACTGAAAATCGGATTTCCCGCAAATTTTACAAAAATTACCGAAAATCGGATATCACGAAAATTATTCAAAAATTACCGAAAATGGGATTTCCCGAAAATTTTACAAAAATTTGCGAAAATCTGATGTCCCGAAAATTCTTCAAAAATTACTGAACATGGGACTTAGCAAATTTTTTTCAAAAATTATCGAAAATCGGACATAGGACTTACGGAAATTTTTCAAAAATTACCGAAAATCGGATTTCCCGAAAATTTTACACAAATTACCGAAAATCAGATTTCCCGAAAATTCTTCAGAAATTACAGAACATAGGACTTAGCGAAATTTTTTCAAAAACCAATGAAAATCGGATTTCCCGAAAATTTTACAAAAATTACCGAATATCGGATTTCCCGAAAATTTTACACAAATTACCGAAAATAGGATTTCCCGAAAATTTTACAAAAATTACCGAAAATCGGATTTCCCGAAAATTTTACACAAATTACCGAAAATAGGATTTCCCGAAAATTTTACACAAATTACTTAAAATCGGATGTCCCGAAAATTCTTCAGAAATTACGGAACATAGGGCTTAGCGAAATTTTTTCAAAAATTACGGAAAATCGGATTTCCCGAAAATTTAAAAAAAATTACCGGAAATCGGATTTCCCGTAAATTTTACAAAAATTACCGAAAATCGGATTTCCCGAAAATTTTACAAAAATTACTAAAAATCGGATGTCCCGAAAATTCTTCAGAAATTATAGAACATAGGACTTAGCGAAATTTTTTCAAAAATTACCGAAAATCGGATTTCCCGAAAATTTTACAAAAATTACCGAAAATCGGATTTGCCGAACATTTTACAAAAAATGCCGAAATCCGAATGTCCAGAAAGTTTTTCAGAAATTACAAAACATAGGACTTACCGAAATTTTTTCGAAAATAACCGAAAATCGGATGCCCCCAAAAATTGAAAAAATTACAGAAAATCGGATGTCCTGAAAATTCTTCAGAAATTACGGAACATAGGGCTTAGCGAAATTTTTTAAAATATTACGGAAAATCGGATTTCCCGAAAATTTTAAAAAAATTACCGGAAATCGGATTTCCCGTAAATTTTACAAAAATTACCGAAAATCGGATTTCCCGAAAATTTTACAAAAATTACTAAAAATCGGATGTCCCGAAAATTCTTCAGAAATTACAAAACATAGGACTTACCGAAATTTTTTCAAAAATTACCGAAAATCGGATTTCCCGAAAATTTTACAAAAATTACCGAAAATCGGATTTGCCGAACATTTTACAAAAAATACCGAAAGCCGAATGTCCAGAAAGTTTTTCAGAAATTACAAAACATAGGACTTACCGAAATTTTTTCGAAAATAACCGAAAATCGGATTTGCCCCCAAAAATTGAAAAAATTACAGAAAATCGGATGTCCCGAAAATTCTTCAAAAATTACCGAACATAGGACTTCGCGAAATTTTTTCAAAAGTTACCCAAGATCGGATTTCCAGAAAATCTTACAAAAATGACCGCAAATCGGATTTCCCGAAAATTCTTCAAAAATTACAGAACATAGAACTTAGCGAAATTTTTTCAAAAATGACCGAAAATCGGATTTCTCGAAAATTTTACAAGAATTACGGAAGATCGGATGTCCCGAAAATTCTTCAGAAATTTCAGAACATAGGACTAAGCGAAATTTTTTCAAAAATAATCGAAAATCGGATTTCCCGAAAATTTTACAAGAATTACGGAAGATCGGATGTCCCGAAAATTCCTCAGAAATTACAGAACATAGGACTTACCGACATTTTTCAAAAATTACCGAAAACCGGATGTCCCGAAAATTCTTCAGAAATTACAGAACGTAGGACTAAGCGAAATTTTTCCAAAAACTACCTAAAATCGGATTTGAGGAAAATTTTGCAAAAATTACCGAAAATCGGATGTCCCGAAAATTCTTCAGAAATTTCAGAACATAAAACTTTTTTTTTTTTTTTTGCGCTGGGAGGTGGTAATCTTCAAAAGACGAAACTGAGCCCGTACTCAGTAACAGTGTGGGATTTCTACCCACTAAACCCTTCTCCCTTCTTCCTCTTTTCCCTACGGTAAGGCCATCTTGGCATTTCATCGCAGGAGGGGGAGAAGCCAGCCTTTCCAATTATTGCACCTAGTCGTTCGACTAATCAGCAATTTGTCTTTCATATAATTATTTAATGTTGTGTTGGGTCTACTATATGCTATTGTTTTAGTTCCCTTTCTTTTACTCTAACTATCTATAGGTAGTTAGTTCAAATGGTTTTTTCCTTCTTGTAAGAAGGTTATTCTTACAAGATTGTCAGTATTTAATAAATCTGTCATTTCTACGTTGACGTGGTTGAGAAGTCTGAGTCTATGTCTATTTGCAACTGTTTTTACTTCATCTTCAACCATTTCAACATTTAGATCTCTATGTAGATCAGCGTTTCTTATGTACCATGGTGCATTTACTATGTTTCGTAGTACTTTACTTTGGAATGTTTGTATTTTTTAAAATTTGTTTTGCATGTGCATGCCCACAGCTGGAGCCCATAAGTCCATACTGGTTTTATAATTTGCCTATAAAGAAGCAGTTTATTGTAATTTGACAGACAAGAGTATCTCCCGATAAGCCAATACATTTTATTGTAACGCATGTTCAGTTCCTCTCTTTTTTTCTTTACATGCTGTTTCAAGCGCAATTTTGCATCTAAGGTCATGCCTAGATATTTGGCTGTTTGCATATTCTACTGCATTACCATTTATGAACACTGGGATATGCTGAACATTCTTATTGGTGAAATTAATATGGACCGACTTTAGGTCATTTAATTTAATTTGCCATTTTTTTGTCCATTTTGATATGTTATTTACTGCCATCTGTAGCTTTTTTGTCGCTTCTTCGACATTTTCTCCCACAGCAAGGATAGCAGTATCATCTGCAAATGTTGCCACGGTTGTTTCATCGCTATTTGGCAGATCCCTGGTAAACAGAAGATATAATGCAGGGCCTAGCACACTACCTTGTGGCACTCCAGCATCTATTTCTCTCAGTGTGGAGTAATCATCTCCTTGTTTAATTCTAAAAAATCGCTGCAATATGTAGGATTCTAGAATATCTGAGTATTGCTTAGGCAGATGCTTTTGCAATTTATGGATCAGTCCTTTGTGCCAGACTTTATCGAAAGCTTGTGCTATATCGAGAAATATTGTAGAGCATATCTTTTTCTCTTCAAATGCTTTTTCGATTTTATCTGTTATTCTGTGCACCTGATCAATCGTGGAGTGCTTATTCCTAAAACCAAATTGATGGTTTGGAATTAGTGATTTTTCTTCAATGATTTTATGCAGACGTTTAATCAACATCTTTTCAAATAGCTTGGACAACATAGGCAGTATCGATATGGGGCGATAGGAGGTGACTTCACTAGGTGGTTTGCCTGGTTTTGGTATCATAATTACCTCCGCTACTTTCCACATGCTGGGTACATACCTTAACCTGAATGCAGCATTTATAATCTGCGCTAGTTTCTTTAGGCCTTTTTTGGGAATTGTCGTAGGATTTCCCCTGTTATCAAATCAAATCCCGGGGCTTTTTTGATATTGATGCCTTCTTTTATTTCTTTGGCAATTTCTTTTGCCGTTACCGGTTGAATATGTCCCTCTTCTTCGCACAGTTCTTCCGTTTCTTGACAGTCTTTATCTGCATACGGTTGGAAGACGCCTTCAGGATACGCAGCAAATAAATTCGCTTTTTCTTTGTTGCTTTTTGCCCAGTTACCTTCCCTGGTTTTAACTGGTGGAATATGTGCTATTGGCCTATTCGTTCTTTTTGTCGCCTTCCAGAGCGAGTAGTCGGTACTAGCATCATTCGTCAAATTGGAAAGGTATGATTTAAGAGATTCATTTTTAAATTCTCTTACCGATCTTTTGAGTTTACTGACTAGATTATTGAGCCTTGTTTTGTCGCTTGGCGCCCCTGATTGTTGCCAGCGTTTTCTAGCTTTTCTCTTTTTTGCAATTATTTCACATATTTCCTTTGGGTAAGAATTCTGTTTTAGTTTGGATTTTGTTTTAGGTGTTGCAGCCCATGCAGCTTTTTGGATATTAACTGTAAAAGTCTGTACAGCCACCTCTAATTGATCTTTTGTTTCAATTGTTCCTAAAAGATGGATACTATCCTCAAGATTCTGTGAAGTAGTTCCAGTCAGTCAGTTTATTAGCTAGTCTTGGGATATTTTCTTTGAGAGTGATTTTTTCGCCAAGTGTCATAAGTATTGTGGAATGATCTGAGTCAAGATCTGATCCTTCTTCTACTTTTATAGTGTTTGACGAGATATTCTTTGTTACGAAAAAGTCGACAAGATCCGGGGTTTTATTCCTATCTGTTGGCCAGTAGGTAGGCTTTCCCGTTGAGTGATATTTGCCGCCAGTTTCTTTAATCATTTCATATAATTCTTTTCCTCTCGTATTTGTCAGTCTAGATCCCCAATACTTATTTTTGGCATTAAAATCTCCATCTGCGATATATCTATTGCAAAATATGCGGAAGAGGTTATTAAAGTCATGTTTTTTGATATTATAGCTAGGAGAGCAGTAAATTGATTCGACTGATATTCGCCCACTTTTAGTTTTTACATTTATAGATATTCCTTGAATCTAACATGATTGGAATTTAGCCTCTACATGGTGATCGATTGTCTTCTTTATTATAACTGCAGCCCCGCATTTTGCCGAATTATGGGGGTGTGGGGAGTGATATTATTCGTACCCTTGCAGTTTGAAATCTGTTTTTAAAGTGCATCTCTGAGACAAGACATATATCTATTTGGTTCACGTCGAGAATTACCTGAAATGGGATTTCCCGAAAATTTTACAAAAATTTGCGAAAACCTGATGTCCCGAAAATTCTTCAAAAATTCCAGAACATAGGACTTAGCGAATTTTTTTCAAAAATTACCGAAAATCGGATTTCAGGAAAAAATTTCAGAAATTACCGAAAATCGGATTTCCCGAAAATTTTACAAAAATGACCGAAAATCGGATTTCCCGAAAATTTTACAAAAAGTACCGAAAACCGGATTCCGTGAAAATTTTACAATAATTACCGAAAATCGGATTTCCCGAAAATTTTACAAAAATTACCGAAAATCGGATTTCCCGAAAATTCTTCAAAAATTACAGAATGTAGAAGTTACCGAAATTTTTCAAAAATTACCGAAAATCGGATTTTCCGAAAATTTTACAAAAATTACCAAAAATCGGATGTCCCGAAAATTCTTCAGAAATTACAGAACATAGGACTTAGCGAAATTTTTTCAAAAACTAATGAAAATCGGATTTCCCGAAAATTTTACAAAAATTACCGAAAATCGGATGTCCCGAAAATTCTTCAGAAATTACAGAACATAGCACTTAGCGAAATTTTTTCAAAAAATTCTGAAAATCGGATTTCCCGAAAATTTTACAAAATTACCGAAAATCGGATTTCCCGAAAATTTTACACAAATTACCGAAAATAGGATTTCCCGAAAATTTTACAAAAATTACCGAAAATCGGATTTCCCGAAAATTTTACAAAAATTACCGAAAATCCTTCAAAAAATTAGAGAACATAGGACTTAGCGATTTTATTTCAAAAATTATCGAAAATCGGATTTCAGGAAAATTTTACAAAAATTACCGAAAATCGGATGTCCAGAAAGTTTTTCAGAAATCACAAAACATAGGATTTACCGACATTTTTCAAAAATTACCGAAAATCGGATGTCCCGAAAATTCTTCAGAAATTACAGAACATGGGACTTAGCGAAATTTTTTCAAAAACTACCGAAAATCGGATTTGAGGAAAATTTTACAAAAATTTATGAAAATCGGATGTCCCGAAAATTCTTCAGAAATTACGGAACATAGGGCTTAGTGAAATTTTTTCAAAAATTACGGAAAATCGGATTTCCCGAAAATTTAAAAAAAATTACCGGAAATCGGATTTCCCGTAAATTTTACAAAAATTACCGAAAATCGGATTTCCCGAAAACTTTACAAAAATTAATAAAAATCGGATGTCTCGAAAATTCTTCAGAAATTACAGAACATAGGACTTAGCGAAATTTTTTCAAAAACTAATGAAAATCGGATTTCCCGAAAATTTCACAAAAATTACCGAAAATCGCATGTCCCGAAAATTCTTCAGAAATTACAGAACATAGCCATTAGCGAAATTTTTTCAAAAAATTCTGAAAATCGTATTTCCCGAAAATTTTACAAAAATTACCGAAAATCGGATTTCCTGAAAATTTTACACAAATTACCGAAAATAGTATTTCCCGAAAATTTTACAAAAATTACCGAAAATCGGATTTCAGGAAAATTTTACAAAAATTACCGAAAATCGGATGTCCGGAAAGTTTTTCAGAAATTACAAAACATATAATTTACCGACATTTTTCAAAAATTACCGAAAATCGGATGTCCCGAAAATTCTTCAGAAATTACAGAACATAAAACTTAGCGAAACTTTTTAAAAAATTACCGAAAATCGGATTTACTGCAAATTTTACAAAAATTACCGAAAATCGGATTTCCCGAAAATTTTACAAAAATTGCCAAAAATCGGATGTCCCCAAAATTTTTCAGAAATTGCAGAATATACGACTAAGCGAAATTTTTTCAAAAAATTCCGAAAATCGGATTTCCCGAAAATTTTACAAAAGTGACCCAAAATCGGATGTCCAGAAAATTTTACAAAAATTACCAAAAATCGGATGTTCGGAAAATTCTTCAAAAATTACAGAACATAGGACTTAGCGAAATTTTTTCAAAAATTAATGAAAATCGGATTTCCCGAAAATTTTACAAAAATTACCGAAAATCGGATGTCTCGAAAATTCTTCAGAAATTACAGAACATAGCACTTAGCGAAATTTTTTCAAAAAATTCCAAAAATCGAATTTCCCGAAAATTTTACAAAAGTAACCCAAAATCGGATGTCCAGAAAATAGTTCAGAAATTACAGAACATAGGACTTAGCCAAATTTTTTCAAAAACTACCGAAAATCGGATTTCAGGAAAATTTAAGAAAAATTACCGAAAATCGGATGTCCCGAAAATTCTTCAGAGATTACAGAACAGAGGACTTACCGAAATTTATTCAAAAATTACCGAAAATTGGATTTCCCGAAAATTTTACAAACATAACCGAAAACCGGATGTCCAGAAAGTTTTTCAGAAATCACAAAACATAGGATTTACCGACATTTTTCAAAAATTACCGAAAATCGGATGTCCCGAAAATTCTTCAGAAATTACAGAACATAGGACTTAGCGAATTTTTTTCAAAATTTACCGAAAATCGGATATCACGAAAATTTTACAAAAATTACCGAAAATGGGATTTCCTGAAAATTTTACAAAAATTTGAGAAAATGTGATGTCCCGAAAATTCTTCAAAAATTACAGAACATAATACTTAGCGAATTTTTTTCAAAAATTATCAAAAATCGGATTTCAGGAAAATTTTTCAGAAATTACCGAAAATCGGATTTCCCGAAAATTTTACGAAAATTACCGAAAATCGGATTTCCCGAAAATTTTACAAACATAACCGAAAACCGGATGTCCAAAAAGTTTTTCAGAAATTACAAAACATAGGACTTACCGAAAGACCAATGAGAAAAGATGAAATCCAGCGAAGAATTTCAGAATGAAACCCAAAACATTCTAGTTTCTCGAGAAGAATTGAATGTTGAACTGAGTCAAAGGCTTTACTAAAGTCGGTATATATGGCGTCGACCTGACTTTTTTTCTCCAACTCATTAATTGCATACGAAGAAAAAGAAGCCAAGTTCGTTACAGTGGAGCGACCAGATACGAACCCATGCTGAGCTTCAGATAAACATTCCTTCGTCAAAAACTCAAGTCTATTTTTCACGATACTTTCAAAAAGTTTGGGAATCACTGAGAGTTTACAAATACCTCGATAATTCTCAACATTATTTTTTGAACCAGACTTATGAATAGGCACAAGAAATGACACTTTCCATACATCTAAGAAATTTCCCTCGGATAGAGAACGGTTGAAGATGTTCAACAAAGGAGTACAAAGAGAGCTACTACAATATTTTAGTATTATGGCAGGTATACCATCAGCACCCCAATTAGGATTTGGCTGAAGAGACTGAAGAGCCAGGAGTGCTTCTTCAAAGCTTAGTTGTAGTGAACCAATGTTTACACAACTACTGATAGTTCTTCGTACATTAGGAATCAAATTATGATTTGAGTAAACAGATTCAAAGAAGGTAGCGAAGAGGTCTAGGGTTGATTCAACATTAGACGATTCCACGTTTTTGTAAAGCATGGAATTTGGAATTCCAACTGATTTTCGTTTAGAGTTAATAAATTGCCAGAACGATTTACTATTCTGTTTAATATTGCATTCAATAGACATGATGTAACCTTTGTGAAGAAATTTACTAAGCCATATGAAATCTTTGCGCAATTTGCTAAAGATCTCATAATGGTTTTGTGTGCTAATTTCTTGAACATCTTATAAGCTTTATTTTTTAAATTCTTTAAATGAATTAATTGTTTATTATACCGAGGAGGCTTGGATAAAACCCTGGTCTTGGAGATTGGAACAAATCTAGCAAAGCCATCGCATAGTATTTCAACAAAGCGTTTGTACATGCAATCTAAATTCAAGATAAATATTTCATTAAACCAATCGATGTTATTTAAAAAATTATTAAGTTCAAAAAAATTGGTTTTCAAGAAGTTAAAACGATATTTATCGTGTATAACATTGGGATTTAAATAAGTATACATTTCAATTTCCATTAGTAGTTCTTAATGGTTTATAGACTCATTTAATAAAGAAAATGGAACTAGAGTAACAGTAGCTTTAAGTTCATCACAACAAACAAAAATTAAATCTAATATCTTTAAAAAAGAATTTTGGATTGAATTAATTTGATTTAAATTAAGCGAGTGAATAAAATCTATAAAATAATACTCATGAGCGTGTTTAATATTATTAGCAATAAGCATTTTATCAAATTCAGACCAAATCCAATTAATACCAGTTAGATTAAAGTCACCTAATACACAAAGCTTATCTGCAGTAGAACATAAGTTATTAACAAATTCAATATTATTCATGTGCTTTTCATAACAATCGAGTTTACTATTGGGGGGGACATAACTAACAACAAAATACATACGATCCTTGTTAAGAGCGTTTATGCTGATAGAGAATCCAACTTGTTCCACATCTGAGACTGGTAGGTTTAGTTTTTTTCCGCCAAGGGTAGTGCGGACTGCAATGATGATTCCACCTCCACGATCAGCAGCTACTTTGCATCGGTCAGATCGAAAAACATCATAAAGACGCTCATCAAATATTTCTTGATCTGAGATTTTAGGATACAGCCAAGTTTCAACTATGATGATGACATCGTAGTGCAGATGACAAGAATTGTTAAACAAGCTGGCAAATTTTGTTCTGATACCACTGGCATTGTGGAAATAAATCTGCAGAGTATCTTTACACGACGGCAAAACGGTTTCTACCTGTCTCAGTCCGCCGCCGTTCCCGATACGTTTTTTGACTTCTCGTACTCATTTTTGGCTTTGAAAACAAAAGGTCTTATCTTGACACCGTTTGGCCAGAAAGAGTCTACATAAACCTTTTTTGAGAAATCGACAGGAACTCCAATTTTAAAGTTGACAAATTTAAACTTATACTCAGATTCGACAAGCTTAGTTAATTTGAAGCATAAGATTAGTGATAGATCAATCCCAAGGGAATTTGAAATAAAATCACGAATTTCCTCGGTTGTAGTTGAAAACAAAAAACATCCAATATGATACCATTTATAGTTCCTCGCAATTTTGAGGTCAGTACGACGAGAATTTGTTCCAACGATGACTTTTCTCTGCTTAGAAGATTGATAATCAATTTGGACCTCTTTACCCATTGGTTGAGATAGGTGTTAAACTATACTAGAAGTACTTGCGGCATTAACATTGAATACTTTATTAACAGCACCACCGACATCCAGATCAACGCACCGCGCTGAGTTGTTATCATTTCTTATTCGGGCAGTGATATGAGAAACAGCTGACTCCGTTTTGTCGATGTTATTACCAAAGGTAGCAGCGTTTGGCGAGGCAATCACACTCAGAGAGTTAACAGTAGTGTCATCTACACAATGTGAGAGCAAAGAATTCTCAGCATAAGCAACATCAACAACAGAAGCAGCAACAGCAACCAATGACTCAGCACCATCACGAAGAATAACGTTGTCTTTGTTAATTATGACGTCAGAGGAATTCCCCTTTACATAATTCCTCATATCAGCAGTAGGAACAGTAGTTGTTGGCGCCGGGGAACCCAGAGCGAGGTTGACAGTTATTTTGTCTGCCGAAGACCTAGTTGCAGTAAGCGATGATGGGTCGTCGGCGACAGCAGTGAGATTCGGAGATGACGAAGATTTCATTCTCTCTTTCCCGTTTGATTTTAATGCACCGACGTTAGAACGAGAGCTAGTCGGAGTGCACTTGTTAGGCTTAGCGGAAAGACGAACAAGAGGAGAGGAAGAAGTAGCAGCACGACGATCAGCGGACACTTGCTTTGAAGGTTCAACGAACTTTGATTTTCTTTGAACACGAGTAGTATTGCGAATGTCTCGACTGGTATTCAAAGCGGGAAGATTAGCTATCGATGATAAACTTTTAGGTTTCGCAAAATCAAATGAAGAACCGATCGTTTTAATATCATTGATGTTCTTTTGCAAAAAACTAGAAAGGACACTCATTTTTTGAATGCAAGTTAGCAGGGGACTATTTATGCAATTACCACATTTTAAGAAAATATTAGCATTTGACTTAATAACTTCAACGTCATTTTTATGAATAAAAGAACAATTAAGGTGTGTGTTTAAGCCACATACATCACACGATAAACTATCCACCGTATCAGATATTAAATTAACACACTTATAGCACTTAGAGAGCATTATGACTATACAGCAAATCAATTCGCGTGTGTCATAGACGACAAGCAGACTAAGACTGATTTCCCGAACATTTTACAACAATTAACAAAAATCGGATGTCCAGAAAATTCTTTAGAATTTACAGAACATAGGACTCAGCGAAGTTTTTTCAAAAATTAAAGAAAATCGGATTTCCCGAACATTTTACAAAAATTACCGAAGATGGGATTTCCCGAAAATTTTACAAAAATTTGCGAAAATCTGATGTCCCGAAAATTCTTCAAAAATTACTGAACATAGGACTTAGCGATTTTTTTTCAAAAATTATCGAAAATCGGACATAGAACTTACCGAAATTTTTCAAAAATTACCGAAAATCGGGTTTCCCGAAAATTTTACAAAATTTACCAAAAATCTGATGTCCCGAAAATTCTTCAGAAATTACAGAACATAGGACTTAGCGAAATTTTTTCAAAAACTACCGAAAATCGGATTTCAGGAACATTTTACAAAAATTACCGAAAATCGGATGTCCAGAAAATTCTTCAGAATTTACAGAACAAAGGACTCAGCGAAATTTTTTCAAAAATTACCGAAAATCGGATTTCCCGAAAATTTTACAAAAATTACCGAAGATGGGATTTCCCGAAAATTTTACAAAAATTTGCGAAAATCTGATGTCCCGAAAATTCTTCAGAAATTACAGAACATAGCACTTAGCGAAATTTTTTAAAAAAATTCTGAAAATCGGATTTGCCGAAAATTTTACAAAAATTACCGAAAATCGGATTTCCCGAAAATTCTTCAGAATTTACAGAACAAAGGACTTAGCGACATTTTTTCAAAAACTACCGAAAATCGGATTTCCCGAAAATTTTACAAAAATTACCCAAAAATCGGATGTCCCGAAAATTCTTCAGAAATTACAGTACATAGGACTAAGCGAATTTTTTTCAAAAATAATCGAAAATCGGATTTCCCGAAAATTTTACAAGAATTACGGAAAATCGGTTGTCCCGAAAATTCTTCAGAAATTACAGAACATAGGACTTACCGAATTTTTTTCAAAAATTACCGAAAATCGGATTTCAGGAAAATTTAAGAAAAAATACCGAAAATCGGATGTCCCGAAAATTCTTCAGAGATTACAGAACAAAGGACTTACCGAAATTTTTTCAAAAATTACCGAAAATCGGATTTCCCGAAAATTTTACAAAAATTACCGAAAATCGGATTTCCCGAAAATTTTACAAAAATTACCAAAAATCCGATGTTCGGAAAATTTTTCAGAAATTACAGAACATATGACTGAGCGAAATTTTTTAAAAAAATTTCGAAAATCGGATTTCCCGAAAATCTTACAAAAGTAGCCCAAAATCGGGTGTCCAGAAAATATTTCAGAAATTACAGAACACAGGACTTAGCGAAATTTTTTCAAAAAATTCTCAAAATCGGATTTCCCGAAAATTTTGCAAAAATTACCGAAAATCGGATTTCCCGAAGATTTTACAAAAATTACCGAAAATCGGATTTCCCGAAAATTTTACAAAAATTACCGAAAATCGGATTTCCCGAAAATTTTACAAAAATTACCGAAAATCGGATTTCCCGAAAATTTTACAAAAATTACCGAAAATCGGATGTCCCGAAAATTCTTCAGAGATTACAGAACATAGGACTTACCGATTTTTTTTCAAAAATTACCGAAAGTCGGATTTGCCGAAAATTTTACACAAATTACCGAAAATCGGATTTCCCGAAAATTTTACAAAAATTTGCGAAAATCTGATGTTCCGAAAATTCTTCAAAAATTACAGAACATAGGACTTAGCGAATTTTTTTCAAAAATTATCGAAAATCGGATTTCAGGAAAATTTTTCAGAAATTACCGAAAATCGGATTTCCCGATAATTTTACAAAAATTACCGAAAACCGGATATCCAGAAAGTTTTTCTGAAATTACAAAACATAGGACTTACCGAAATTTTTCACAAGTTACCGAAAATCGGATGTCCCGAAAATTTTACAAAAATTACCGAAAATCGGATTTCCCGAAAATTTTACAAAAATTACCGAAAATCGGATGTCCCGAAAATTCTTCAGAAATTACAGAACATAGGACTAAGCGAAATTTTTTCAAAAATAATCGAAAATCGGATTTCCCGAAAATTTTTCAAGAATTACGGAAAATCGGATGTCCCATAAATTCTTCAGAAATTACAGAACATAGGACTTACCGACATTTTTCAAAAATTACCGAAAATCAGATGTCCCGAAAATTCTTCAGAAATTACAGAACATAGGACTTAGCGAAATTTTTCCAAAAACTATCGGATTTGAGGAAAAATTTGCAAAAATTACCGATAATCGGATGTCCCGAAAATTCTTCAGAAATTTCAGAACATAAAACTTTTTTTTTTTTTTTGCGCTGGGAGGTGGTAATCTTCAAAAGACGAAACTGAGCCCGTACTCAGTAACAGTGTGGGATTTCTACCCACTAACCCCTTCTCCCTTCTTCCCCTTTTCCCTACGGTAAGGCCATCTTGGCATTTAATCGCAGGAGGGGGAGAAGCCAGCCTTTCCAATTATTGCACCTAGTCGTTCGACTAATCAGCAATTTGTCTTTCATATAATTATTTAATGTTGTGTTGGGTCTACTATATGCTATTGTTTTAGTTCCCTTTCTTTTACTCTAACTATCTATAGGTAGTTAGTTCAAATGGTTTTTTCTTTCTTAACCTTCTTACAAGATTGTCAGTATTTAATAAATCTGTCATTTCTACGTTGACGTGGTTGAGAAGTCTGAGTCTATGTCTATTTGCAACTGTTTTTACTTCATCTTCAACCATTTCAACATTTAGATCTCTATGTAGATCAGCGTTTCTTATGTACCATGGTGCATTTACTATGTTTCGTAGTACTTTACTTTGGAATGTTTGTATTTTTTAAAATTTGTTTTGCATGTGCATGCCCACAGCTGGAGCCCATAAGTCCATACTGGTTTTATAATTTGCTTATAAAGAAGCAGTTTATTGTAATTTGACAGACAAGAGTATCTCCCGATAAGCCAATACATTTTATTGTAACGCATGTTCAGTTCCTCTCTTTTTTTCTTTACATGCTGTTTCAAGCGCAATTTTGCATCTAAGGTCATGCCTAGATATTTGGCTGTTTGCATATTCTACTGCATTACCATTTATGAACACTGGGATATGCTGAACATTCTTATTGGTGAAATTAATATGGACCGACTTTAGGTCATTTAATTTAATTTGCCATTTTTTTGTCCATTTTGATATGTTATTTACTGCCATCTGTAGCTTTTTTGTCGCTTCTTCGACATTTTCTCCCACAGCAAGGATAGCAGTATCATCTGCAAATGTTGCCACGGTTGTTTCATCGCTATTTGGCAGATCCCTGGTAAACAGAAGATATAATGCAGGGCCTAGCACACTACCTTGTGGCACTCCAGCATCTATTTCTCTCAGTGTGGAGTAATCATCTCCTTGTTTAATTCTAAAAAATCGCTGCAATATGTAGGATTCTAGAATATCTGAGTATTGCTTAGGCAGATGCTTTTGCAATTTATGGATCAGTCCTTTGTGCCATACTTTATCGAAAGCTTGTGCTATATCGAGAAATATTGTAGAGCATATCTTTTTCTCTTCAAATGCTTTTTCGATTTTATCTGTTATTCTGTGCACCTGATCAATCGTGGAGTGCTTATTCCTAAAACCAAATTGATGGTTTGGAATTAGTGATTTTTCTTCAATGATTTTATGCAGACGTTTAATCAACATCTTTTCAAATAGCTTGGACAACATAGGCAGTATCGATATGGGGCGATAGGAGGTGACTTCACTAGGTGGTTTGCCTGGTTTTGGTATCATAATTACCTCCGCTACTTTCCACATGCTGGGTACATACCTTATCCTGAATGCAGCATTTATAATCTGCGCTAGTTTCTTTAGGCCTTTTTTGGGAATTGTCGTAGGATTTCCCCTGTTATCAAATCAAATCCCGGGGCTTTTTTGATATTGATGCCTTCTTTTATTTCTTTGGCAATTTCTTTTGCCGTTACCGGTTGAATATGTCCCTCTTCTTCGCACAGTTCTTCCGTTTCTTGACAGTCTTTATCTGCATACGGTTGGAAGACGCCTTCAGGATACGCAGCAAATAAATTCGCTTTTTCTTTGTTGCTTTTTGCCCAGTTACCTTCCCTGGTTTTAACTGGTGGAATATGTGCTATTGGCATATTCGTTCTTTTTGTCGCCTTCCAGAGCGAGTAGTCGGTACTAGCATCATTCGTCAAATTGGAAAGGTATGATTTAAGAGATTCATTTTTAAATTCTCTTACCGATCTTTTGAGTTTACTGACTAGATTATTCAGCCTTGTTTTGTCGCTTGGCGCCCCTGATTGTTGCCAGCGTTTTCTAGCTTTTCTCTTTTTTGCAATTATTTCACATATTTCCTTTGGGTAAGAATTCTGTTTTAGTTTGGATTTTGTTTTAGGTGTTGCAGCCCATGCAGCTTTTTGGATATTAACTGTAAAAGTCTGTACAGCCACCTCTAATTGATCTTTTGTTTCAATTGTTCCTAAAAGGTGGATACTATCCTCAAGATTCTGTGAAGTAGTTCCAGTCAGTCAGTTTATTAGCTAGTCTTGGGATATTTTCTTTGAGAGCGATTTTTTCGCCAAGTGTCATAAGTATTGTGGAATGATCTGAGTCAAGATCTGGTCCTTCTTCTACTTTTATAGTGTTTGACGAGATATTCTTTGTTACGAAAAAGTCGACAAGATCCGGGGTTTTATTCCTATCTGTTGGCCAGTAGGTAGGTTTTCCCGTTGAGTGATATTTGCCGCCAGTTTCTTTAATCATTTCATATAATTCTTTTCCTCTCGTATTTGTCAGTCTAGATCCCCAATACTTATTTTTGGCATTAAAATCTCCATCTGCGATATATCTATTGCAAAATATGCGGAAGAGGTTATTAAAGTCATGTTTTTTGATATTATAGCTAGGAGAGCAGTAAATTGATCCGACTGATATTCGCCCACTTTTAGTTTTTACATTTATAGATATTCCTTGAATCTAACATGATTGGAATTTAGCCTCTACATGGTGATCGATTGTCTTCTTTATTATAACTGCAGCCCCGCATTTTTCCGAATTATGGGGGTGTGGGGAGTGATATTATTCGTACCCTTGCAGTTTGAAATCTGTTTTTAAAGTGCATCTCTGAGACAAGACATATATCTATTTGGTTCACGTCGAGAATTACCTGAAATGGGATTTCCCGAAAATTTTACAAAAATTTGCGAAAACCTGATGTCCCGAAAATTCTTCAAAAATTCCAGGACTTAGCGAATTTTTTTCAAAAATTACCGAAAATCGGATTTCAGGAAAAAATTTCAGAAACTACCGAAAATCGGATTTCCCGAAAATTTTACAAAAATTACCGAAAATCGGATATCACGAAAATTATTCAAAAATTACCGAAAATGGGATTTTCCGAAAATTTTACAAAAATTTGCGAAAATCTGATGTCCCGAAAATTCTTCAAAAATTACTGAACATAGGACTTAGCGAATTTTTTTCAAAAATTATCGAAAATCGGACATAGGACTTACCGAAATTTTTCAAAAATTACCGAAAATCGGATTTCCCGAAAATTTTACAAAAATGACCGAAAATCGGATCTCCCGAAAATTCTTCAAAAATTACAGAACATAGAACTTAGTGAAATTTTTTCAAAAATGACCGAAAATCGGATTTCCCGAAAATTTTACAAAAATTACCGAAAATCGGATTTCCCGAAAATTCTTCAAAAATTACAGAATGTAGAAGCTACCGAAATTTTTCAAAAATTACCGAAAATCGGATTTTCCGAAAATTTTACAAAAATTACCAAAAATCGGATGTCCCGAAAATTCTTCAGAAATTACAGAACATAGGACTTAGCGAAATTTTTTCAAAAACTAATGAAAATCGGATTTCCCGAAAATTTTACAAAAATTACCGAAAATCGGATGTCCCGAAAATTCTTCAGAAATTACAGAACATAGCACTTAGCGAAATTTTTTCAAAAAATTCTGAAAATCGGATTTCCCGAAAATTTTACAAAATTACCGAAAATCGGATTTCCCGAAAATTTTACACAAATTACCGAAAATAGGATTTCCCGAAAATTTTACAAAAATTACCGAAAATCGGATTTCCCGAAAATTTTACAAAAATTACCGAAAATCCTTCAAAAAATTAGAGAACATAGGACTTAGCGATTTTATTTCAAAAATTATCGAAAATCGGATTTCAGGAAAATTTTACAAAAATTACCGAAAATCGGATGTCCAGAAAGTTTTTCAGAAATCACAAAACATAGGATTTACCGACATTTTTCAAAAATTACCGAAAATCGGATGTCCCGAAAATTCTTCAGAAATTACAGAACATGGGACTTAGCGAAATTTTTTCAAAAACTACCGAAAATCGGATTTGAGGAAAATTTTACAAAAATTTATGAAAATCGGATGTCCCGAAAATTCTTCAGAAATTACGGAACATAGGGCTTAGTGAAATTTTTTCAAAAATTACGGAAAATCGGATTTCCCGAAAATTTTAAAAAAATTACCGGAAATCGGATTTCCCGTAAATTTTACAAAAATTACCGAAAATCGGATTTCCCGAAAACTTTACAAAAATTAATAAAAATCGGATGTCTCGAAAATTCTTCAGAAATTACAGAACATAGGACTTAGCGAAATTTTTTCAAAAACTAATGAAAATCGGATTTCCCGAAAATTTCACAAAAATTACCGAAAATCGCATGTCCCGAAAATTCTTCAGAAATTACAGAACATAGCCATTAGCGAAATTTTTTCAAAAAATTCTGAAAATCGTATTTCCCGAAAATTTTACAAAAATTACCGAAAATCGGATTTCCTGAAAATTTTACACAAATTACCGAAAATAGTATTTCCCGAAAATTTTACAAAAATTACCGAAAATCGGATTTCAGGAAAATTTTACAAAAATTACCGAAAATCGGATGTCCGGAAAGTTTTTCAGAAATTACAAAACATATAATTTACCGAGATTTTTCAAAAATTACCGAAAATCGGATGTCCCGAAAATTCTTCAGAAATTACAGAACATAAAACTTAGCGAAACTTTTTAAAAAATTACCGAAAATCGGATTTACTGCAAATTTTACAAAAATTACCGAAAATCGGATTTCCCGAAAATTTTACAAAAATTGCCAAAAATCGGATGTCCCCAAAATTTTTCAGAAATTGCAGAACATACGACTAAGCGAAATTTTTTCAAAAAATTCCGAAAATCGGATTTCCCGAAAATTTTACAAAAGTGACCCAAAATCGGATGTCCAGAAAATTTTACAAAAATTACCAAAAATCGGATGTTCGGAAAATTCTTCAGAAATTGCAGAACATACGACTTAGCGAAATTTTTTCAAAAAATTCCAAAAATCGAATTTCCCGAAAATTTTACAAAAGTAACCCAAAATCGGATGTCCAGAAAATAGTTCAGAAATTACAGAACATAGGACTTAGCCAAATTTTTTCAAAAACTACCGAAAATCGGATTTCAGGAAAATTTAAGAAAAATTACCGAAAATCGGATGTCCCGAAAATTCTTCAGAGATTACAGAACAGAGGACTTACCGAAATTTATTCAAAAATTACCGAAAATTGGATTTCCCGAAAATTTTACAAACATAACCGAAAACCGGATGTCCAGAAAGTTTTTCAGAAATCACAAAACATAGGATTTACCGACATTTTTCAAAAATTACCGAAAATCGGATGTCCCGAAAATTCTTCAGAAATTACAGAACATAGGACTTAGCGAATTTTTTTCAAAATGTACCGAAAATCGGATTTCACGAAAATTTTACAAAAATTACCGAAAATGGGATTTCCTGAAAATTTTACAAAAATTTGAGAAAATGTGATGTCCCGAAAATTCTTCAAAAATTACAGAACATAATACTTAGCGAATTTTTTTCAAAAATTATCAAAAATCGGATTTCAGGAAAATTTTTCAGAAATTACCGAAAATCGGATTTCCCGAAAATTTTACGAAAATTACCGAAAATCGGATTTCCCGAAAATTTTACAAACATAACCGAAAACCGGATGTCCAAAAAGTTTTTCAGAAATTACAAAACATAGGACTTACCGAAAGACCAATGAGAAAAGATGAAATCCAGCGAAGAATTTCAGAATGAAACCCAAAACATTCTAGTTTCTCGAGAAGAATTGAATGTTGAACTGAGTCAAAGGCTTTACTAAAGTCGGTATATATGGCGTCGACCTGACTTTTTTTCTCCAACTCATTAATTGCATACGAAGAAAAAGAAGCCAAGTTCGTTACAGTGGAGCGACCAGATACGAACCCATGCTGAGCTTCAGATAAACATTCCTTCGTCAAAAACTCAAGTCTATTTTTCACGATACTTTCAAAAAGTTTGGGAATCACTGAGAGTTTACAAATACCTCGATAATTCTCAACATTATTTTTTGAACCAGACTTATGAATAGGCACAAGAAATGACACTTTCCATACATCTAAGAAATTTCCCTCGGATAGAGAACGGTTGAAGATGTTCAACAAAGGAGTACAAAGAGAGCTACTACAATATTTTAGTATTATGGCAGGTATACCATCAGCACCCCAATTAGGATTTGGCTGAAGAGACTGAAGAGCCAGGAGTGCTTCTTCAAAGCTTAGTTGTAGTGAACCAATGTTTACACAACTACTGATAGTTCTTCGTACATTAGGAATCAAATTATGATTTGAGTAAACAGATTCAAAGAAGGTAGCGAAGAGGTCTAGGGTTGATTCAACATTAGACGATTCCACGTTTTTGTAAAGCATGGAATTTGGAATTCCAACTGATTTTCGTTTAGAGTTAATAAATTGCCAGAACGATTTACTATTCTGCTTAATATTGCATTCAATAGACATGATGTAACCTTTGTGAAGAAATTTACTAAGCCATATGAAATCTTTGCGCAATTTGCTAAAGATCTCATAATGGTTTTGTGTGCTAATTTCTTGAACATCTTATAAGCTTTATTTTTTAAATTCTTTAAATGAATTAATTGTTTATTATACCGAGGAGGCTTGGATAAAACCCTGGTCTTGGAGATTGGAACAAATCTAGCAAAGCCATCGCATAGTATTTCAACAAAGCGTTTGTACATGCAATCTAAATTCAAGATAAATATTTCATTAAACCAATCGATGTTATTTAAAAAATTATTAAGTTCAAAAAAATTGGTTTTCAAGAAGTTAAAACGATATTTATCGTGTATAACATTGGGATTTAAATAAGTATACATTTCAATTTCCATTAGTAGTTCTTAATGGTTTATAGACTCATTTAATAAAGAAAATGGAACTAGAGTAACAGTAGCTTTAAGTTCATCACAACAAACAAAAATTAAATCTAATATCTTTAAAAAAGAATTTTGGATTGAATTAATTTGATTTAAATTAAGCGAGTGAATAAAATCTATAAAATAATACTCATGAGCGTGTTTAATATT
Organism: Criorhina ranunculi; assembly: GCA_951813785.1. Taxonomy (NCBI): domain Eukaryota; kingdom Metazoa; phylum Arthropoda; class Insecta; order Diptera; family Syrphidae; genus Criorhina; species Criorhina ranunculi. Next base: position 48,664 of record CATOTT010000017.1, read on the forward strand.
ATTAGCAATAAGCATTTTATCAAATTCAGACCAAATCCAATTAATACCAGTTAGATTAAAGTCACCTAATACACAAAGCTTATCTGCAGTAGAACATAAGTTATTAACAAATTCAATATTATTCATGTGCTTTTCATAACAATCGAGTTTACTATTGGGGGGGACATAACTAACAACAAAATACATACGATCCTTGTTAAGAGCGTTTATGCTGATAGAGAATCCAACTTGTTCCACATCTGAGACTGGTAGGTTTAGTTTTTTTCCGCCAAGGGTAGTGCGGACTGCAATGATGATTCCACCTCCACGATCAGCAGCTACTTTGCATCGGTCAGATCGAAAAACATCATAAAGACGCTCATCAAATATTTCTTGATCTGAGATTTTAGGATACAGCCAAGTTTCAACTATGATGATGACATCGTAGTGCAGATGACAAGAATTGTGAAACAAGCTGGCAAATTTTGTTCTGATACCACTGGCATTGTGGAAATAAATCTGCAGAGTATCTTTACACGACGGCAAAACGGTTTCTACCTGTCTCAGTCCGCCGCCGTTCCCGATACGTTTTTTGACTTCTCGTACTCATTTTTGGCTTTGAAAACAAAAGGTCTTATCTTGACACCGTTTGGCCAGAAAGAGTCTACATAAACCTTTTTTGAGAAATCGACAGGAACTCCAATTTTAAAGTTGACAAATTTAAACTTATACTCAGATTCGACAAGCTTAGTTAATTTGAAGCATAAGATTAGTGATAGATCAATCCCAAGGGAATTTGAAATAAAATCACGAATTTCCTCGGTTGTAGTTGAAAACAAAAAACATCCAATATGATACCATTTATAGTTCCTCGCAATTTTGAGGTCAGTACGACGAGAATTTGTTCCAACGATGACTTTTCTCTGCTTAGAAGATTGATAATCAATTTGGACCTCTTTACCCATTGGTTGAGATAGGTTATAAACTATACTAGAAGTACTTGCGGCATTAACATTGAATACTTTATTAACAGCACCACCGACATCCAGATCAACGCACCGCGCTGAGTTGTTATCATTTCTTATTCGGGCAGTGATATGAGAAACAGCTGACTCCGTTTTGTCGATGTTATTACCAAAGGTAGCAGCGTTTGGCGAGGCAATCACACTCAGAGAGTTAACAGTAGTGTCATCTACACAATGTGAGAGCAAAGAATTCTCAGCATAAGCAACATCAACAACAGAAGCAGCAACAGCAACCAATGACTCAGCACCATCACGAAGAATAACGTTGTCTTTGTTAATTATGACGTCAGAGGAATTCCCCTTTACATAATTCCTCATATCAGCAGTAGGAACAGTAGTTGTTGGCGCCGGGGAACCCAGAGCGAGGTTGACAGTTATTTTGTCTGCCGAAGACCTAGTTGCAGTAAGCGATGATGGGTCGTCGGCGACAGCAGTGAGATTCGGAGATGACGAAGATTTCATTCTCTCTTTCCCGTTTGATTTTAATGCACCGACGTTAGAACGAGAGCTAGTCGGAGTGCACTTGTTAGGCTTAGCGGAAAGACGAACAAGAGGAGAGGAAGAAGTAGCAGCACGACGATCAGCGGACACTTGCTTTGAAGGTTCAACGAACTTTGATTTTCTTTGAACACGAGTAGTATTGCGAATGTCTCGACTGGTATTCAAAGCGGGAAGATTAGCTATCGATGATAAACTTTTAGGTTTCGCAAAATCAAATGAAGAACCGATCGTTTTAATATCATTGATGTTCTTTTGCAAAAAACTAGAAAGGACACTCATTTTTTGAATGCAAGTTAGCAGGGGACTATTTATGCAATTACCACATTTTAAGAAAATATTAGCATTTGACTTAATAACTTCAACGTCATTTTTATGAATAAAAGAACAATTAAGGTGTGTGTTTAAGCCACATACATCACACGATAAACTATCCACCGTATCAGATATTAAATTAACACACTTATAGCACTTAGAGAGCATTATGACTATACAGCAAATCAATTCGCGTGTGTCATAGACGACAAGCAGACTAAGACTGATTTCCCGAACATTTTACAACAATTAACAAAAATCGGATGTCCAGAAAATTCTTTAGAATTTACAGAACATAGGACTCAGCGAAGTTTTTTCAAAAATTAAAGAAAATCGGATTTCCCGAACATTTTACAAAAATTACCGAAGATGGGATTTCCCGAAAATTTTACAAAAATTTGCGAAAATCTGATGTCCCGAAAATTCTTCAAAAATTACTGAACATAGGACTTAGCGATTTTTTTTCAAAAATTATCGAAAATCGGACATAGAACTTACCGAAATTTTTCAAAAATTACCGAAAATCGGGTTTCCCGAAAATTTTACAAAATTTACCAAAAATCTGATGTCCCGAAAATTCTTCAGAAATTACAGAACATAGGACTTAGCGAAATTTTTTCAAAAACTACCGAAAATCGGATTTCAGGAACATTTTACAAAAATTACCGAAAATCGGATGTCCAGAAAATTCTTCAGAATTTACAGAACAAAGGACTCAGCGAAATTTTTTCAAAAATTACCGAAAATCGGATTTCCCGAAAATTTTACAAAAATTACCGAAGATGGGATTTCCCGAAAATTTTACAAAAATTTGCGAAAATCTGATGTCCCGAAAATTCTTCAGAAATTACAGAACATAGCACTTAGCGAAATTTTTTAAAAAAATTCTGAAAATCGGATTTGCCGAAAATTTTACAAAAATTACCGAAAATCGGATTTCCCGAAAATTTTACAAAAATTACCGAAAATCGTATTTCCCGAAAATCTTACAAAAGAAACCCAAAATCGGATGTCCAGAAAATATTTCAGAAATTATAAAACATAGGACTTAGCGAAATTTTTTCAAAAAATTCTGAAAATCGGATTTGCCGAAAATTTTACAAAAATTACCGAAAATCGGATGTCCCGAAAATTCTTCAGAGTTTACAGAACATAGGACTTACCGAATTTTTTTCAAAAAATTCTGAAAATCGGATTTGCCGAAAATTTTACAAAAATTATTGAAAATGGGATTTCCCGAATATTTTACAAAAATTTAAGAACATAGGACTTCGCGAATTTTTTTCAAAAATTATCGAAAATCGGATTTCAGGAAAATTTTTCAGAAATTACCGAAAATCGGATTTCCCGAAAATTTTACAAAAATTACCGATAATCGGATATCCCGAATATTTTACAAAAATTACCGAAAACCGGGTTTACAGAAAGTTTTTCAGAAATTACAAAACATAGGACTTAGCGAAATTTTTTAAAAAACTACCGAAAATCGGATTTCCCGAAAATTTTACAACAATTACAAAAAATCGGATGTCCCGAAAATTCTTCAGAATTTACAGAACAAAGGACTTAGCGACATTTTTTCAAAAACTACCGAAAATCGGATTTCCCGAAAATTTTACAAAAATTACCCAAAAATCGGATGTCCCGAAAATTCTTCAGAAATTACAGTACATAGGACTAAGCGAAATTTTTTCAAAAATAATCGAAAATCGGATTTCCCGAAAATTTTACAAGAATTACGGAAAATCGGTTGTCCCGAAAATTCTTCAGAAATTACAGAACATAGGACTTACCGAATTTTTTTCAAAAATTACCGAAAATCGGATTTCAGGAAAATTTAAGAAAAAATACCGAAAATCGGATGTCCCGAAAATTCTTCAGAGATTACAGAACAAAGGACTTACCGAAATTTTTTCAAAAATTACCGAAAATCGGATTTCCCGAAAATTTTACAAAAATTACCGAAAATCGGATTTCCCGAAAATTTTACAAAAATTACCAAAAATCCGATGTTCGGAAAATTTTTCAGAAATTACAGAACATATGACTGAGCGAAATTTTTTAAAAAAATTTCGAAAATCGGATTTCCCGAAAATCTTACAAAAGTAGCCCAAAATCGGGTGTCCAGAAAATATTTCAGAAATTACAGAACACAGGACTTAGCGAAATTTTTTCAAAAAATTCTCAAAATCGGATTTCCCGAAAATTTTGCAAAAATTACCGAAAATCGGATTTCCCGAAGATTTTACAAAAATTACCGAAAATCGGATTTCCCGAAAATTTTACAAAAATTACCGAAAATCGGATTTCCCGAAAATTTTACAAAAATTACCGAAAATCGGATTTCCCGAAAATTTTACAAAAATTACCGAAAATCGGATGTCCCGAAAATTCTTCAGAGATTACAGAACATAGGACTTACCGATTTTTTTTCAAAAATTACCGAAAGTCGGATTTGCCGAAAATTTTACACAAATTACCGAAAATCGGATTTCCCGAAAATTTTACAAAAATTTGCGAAAATCTGATGTTCCGAAAATTCTTCAAAAATTACAGAACATAGGACTTAGCGAATTTTTTTTAAAAATTATCGAAAATCGGATTTCAGGAAAATTTTTCAGAAATTACCGAAAATCGGATTTCCCGATAATTTTACAAAAATTACCGAAAACCGGATATCCAGAAAGTTTTTCAGAAATTACAAAACATAGGACTTACCGAAATTTTTCACAAGTTACCGAAAATCGGATGTCCCGAAAATTTTACAAAAATTACCGAAAATCGGATTTCCCGAAAATTTTACAAAAATTA